>JAVFBX010258125.1:0-19047 GCA_034783855.1 Mopalia kennerleyi | reverse complement strand
CGACAGACGGACTCGATCCTGTGAACGGTAAATCGAAGTAGGCGTTAGAAAGTGCGCTCGCTAACCACTACGCCACGTCCACGGGCAATTTTGTTAAACGATTGTTAACTGCTCCTGTAAATAATTTCCCTTGGTTACTCAACAGAGTTATCCCTCTATAATTGTTAACATCCTTCATATTACCTTTTTGTGCAAAGCAGTAACATTACCTTCAGACCCTGCGTTGGGGAAAATAAACACTATTTAATAGAGTATTATACAGAAATACAAGCATAGATAATAAATATTGTCTACCATGTATAAACAGTTTGCTTAATGGTTTAACAAGACCACTCGATTTATTTCGTTTCATCTGATCAATTACAATTGTTATATGTGTGCACGAGATATAGGATGATTTAACTCACTGAACATGACATTTTAATCTCTGGTTAAGTATTTATTGTTTATACAGCGGATTCAATATCAGGGTTGTGATAGTTGCCCACAGGAAAATTAGCACATCTAAAGATAGATTGTTTGATTGCGTAGAACTAGATTGTCTTTTAATTGCCTTCCAGAGTTCTTTTGGATCTGAAAATCATATGTTTTCAAATTTTTGAGATTGTTTCACATCATATTGAAATTTACTTTCATGTAATTTACTCCGTATACTGCTCAGGGGGCAACCGTTTCCATACGATTGTAGTCTGATTGAAATACACTGTAGGTGATATTTGTTAAGATTTTTTTATTAAATAGTTTCCGTACATCTCTGCATTCCTTATTATACCATGGTAATGTATTGCCGTCACCAAATAGTGATTAGTGTTAACCATCATGGGTTAGAATTCCTGTTAACACTTCAAAAGGTGTCACTATTTTTGTGTATAATAGACTCTGGTGGTGGATTTTGTGTAATGTGCGAGTCTGGTATAACCTGGTACTGGTGCTTGTCCACACCAATACACAGAAAGATAATTTGCATTGTACATTATACATTACGTCCTTCATGTAAATCGACACGAAACTATGTGTCTTTACTTGCTTTATTTTGTGATTATACGTTTCTCTAGTTGTGAAAAAGGTCAGTTTGTGAACAGTATAAATAGGATTTGATTTCTTAACATGAATTTTCCCCCTCCAATTTGGCGTGTCATAGGGCCTCTACATGTTGCGTCCGTATATACTTAGGTGAGTTTATTCACAGTGACACTCCTACAACACTGCATGCACAATATTTCTACAGAGTATAAGAGGCAACCCTAATATAAATGTGTTCGTCCATTCTGTCCTAGCCTGTGTTGACCGGGGGTAGTTGTGACAACTGGGGGCTTGTCCTGGAAAGCCTGTAGGTGAAACTGTTTGGGATTTTTTGTGCTTAGCATCTCTCATTAATTCATTTTTGTTTTACATTAATGTTAATTTGATAATAAATTTTGCTTTATTAATTAAATTAATCTTAATTTGCAATAAACATAATTTACCGTTTTCATACATTAGCCAAAGATTATAGGTACATTACACGCATCTGTACACTGTTGAAATGAATAATTACCAGGAATATGGGTTGTATCGAAGGAACCTTCCTTTTCGATATGCTATCCTTGGGTTTAGTCCCGATTTAAGTGAATTGGATTCATGGGAGCCTAATTCTGGGCGGCTGATATTAGCCAGCGAAAAATTCGAATATATATTTAATTTAAGTGAATTTTATTCACGTACACGTGCCTCATAGTGCGCGGCTGATATTGGACAGCGCTAAGATCAAATATGTATTAAAATAAAGTGAAATTTATTCACGTGTGCCCCATGATGGGCGGCTGATATTAGACAGCGTCAATTTCTAATTGTAGTTTGTTGTGAATACATGGCTGTGTACTTATGATTAAAGCATGTCCCTTCGGGTAGGCATATACCTTGTTGTACATTAAGCGTTGTCACGCGAAGCACCGTAAATGCGTTTTGTTTTTGTTTACATCAATACACACATACTTTGGTAATGCTGTGAACATGTCTAGTTCAAGTGAATTAGTGCGTTGTGGAAAGAAGTTCGGCTTAGGGGGCGATGAGCTTAACATTTTTGTCAAAGAAGAGAGAATACGGTTAGAAAAAGAACAGAAACAGGAAAGTGAACCGGAAAAGATGGCACATGAAAGGGATTTCAAAAACTAGAATTAATTAGTAAGAAAGCAGCTATCCAATCTTTTGAAAGTCAGTCAGTGGCACCCAGACATAACATTGAGTTTAAACCAAAACTGTCTCTATTTGATGACAAGATGATCAACTGGAGTCATACATAGACCGGTTTGAACGTTATGCGGATTTAAAAAAAATAAATAGATTTCAGAGGACCGCTCTATTTATTTGGGCGCATTCCTCACTTGACGTTTACGTTCGATTACCACCGGACGAGGCGAGTGATTACCAATTGTTAAAGCGTGCTTTATTCCGCCGTTTTCGGTTAACTGAAGGTTTATGAAAAATTCTTTTCTCGACTAAACCAGAGGTTAATGAAACGGCCGCACAATATGCTTACGCCAGTTGATTTTAAAGGAACAGTTCGTATGTAAAACTGCCAAAGACCTGGCTGTTTTCATACATGAGCGTTCTCCCAAAACCGTTACGGACACTGTTAGACTTGCCGAGGCCTTCATGGGTTCTATGAATTGGGTGCATTTAAATCGATCTAGTAACTTGTCCTCCGCCCAAGACCAATTGTCGCCTATCGGTCAACGCTCCGCAACTGGCCATCAACATGATAAACTGACGGATGGCCCGTTATCCTGTTACCGCTGCAACGAAGCTGGTCATCTATAACTAAGCTGGAGTGTGGTTGTGACATACCGGTCCTGAGCTCTTGCAAAGGCACTGATCACGACTTAGATGGGTTGCCTCCCCCGTGGGGGAGCGGGTGGACCATTTAACACCAGCAGGCACTGCAGAATACTCTCCCGTAACAGGCGAGAAAGAGGCAGCCTGTTAGCTATGGGTTGCATCCCGTGTTGGAGGAGAATGAGATCCTGGTGATTGAGGGGCAATTATGGCTGACAAAAGGGTGTGAATAGCCATGGTGCTCCAACCCGTCACTTTGGCTTAATATTCTCATAGACGGGTGGTCCGATTAGCCCGATCTGATCGATCGGCTGGTCATGTCAAATCCTGCAATGATCAATTGTTTATTCCATCGTAATTAGTTGAATCGAAGCTGAACAAAAATAAAATGATATAAAAGGTAATTCCATCCTGCCTTAAATTTTAGATCATTGCAGAAGGCGGCGGCTCATATATTTTTGGGTTCAGAGCAGAATTATTATTTAGTGTCCTATTTTAGTATACCACCCATGGAACCCTCGTTACCTAGCCCTGCTTGTCACCACAGGGAGGAGGGTCTCGGCACTCCGTGGAGGGTGGAGGACATGAGTGGTGAAACATTATTCGCCTTATGATGGCATCCCCTCCCAACCCAAACAACTACAGAAAAAAAAGAAAAGTTCTTCAGATTGATTTAACTGAAACATAAAAGAAAATTGGCCGATTCCCCGCCCAGGTAGCTCTACCCCTCAGGGAATGGTCCTGCTTGGCCCTAGCCATAGCGTCAGCCAAAGATGGAACTACGTCGTTAAATAAGCCGCCCGAAGCTAGTGACTGAGTCTTCAGAGTTCTCTTTACACTGTCTGGTGTGTACGTCGGCGTAACGTCTAGTAAGACCTTGTGCCTCTGTCCGACGAGCATGGAGGCGTTAAAGGTGGCTGCAACCATGATGTCCGAGTCGGCCCGAGCCGTCGCCGTCAGCATGTCTGACTTTAGGGCGATGTCTCCCGGAGACACGGCCACTGGGCCGGCTGGTTCATGCCCGCCAATCCTCTCGAGGATTGACCTGATGGCGAGTAGAAACCAGTCCAAATGGGAAGACATTGCCACCGATTGTCTGGCAACGTCTTCCAGGACGGAGATCTGCCGGCTAGACAGAGAGCCCGAGCCCTTGCCTGGAACCCTGCCCCCCGACAATAGATCTAGGGACTCTGGTTCGACCACTGCTGCCCTGGATGATCAAGCGGACTCATGATTCTGGTACGATCGGGACCTAGGCTGCTCGAAGTAGCCAAAATATCGCTGTTTGCGTTGAACGAGACACTCATAGCTACTGCAGGAACTGTAAAAAATGTAACCAAAATGCGGTCTGATGACATTCTGGTGGAATGCACCAGACAGCAACAAGCAGTTAATTTAATCAAACTAAAGAAAATTCTACATTTGCCTGTGTCTGCCTCGCCACATGTTTCACTTAACAGCAGTAAGGGCATCATTCGAAACACGGGTAAAGATCTCTGATTTATCAGAAGAAGAGATCAGCGCCGAGCTCAGTGATCAAGGTATAGTTAACGTTGTATGATTTACAACACGGAAAGATGCTGATATAATAAAACTCAATACGTACAACTACAGTGCCAGACCACATCTACATTAGTCCTTATCGGATGAGGGTAGATACCTTCATCCCCATCCCAACAAGGTGCTTCCAATGTCAGAAGTTCAGACACGGAAAGAACCAGTGTAGAAGTGGTGTCGTATGCTTTCGCTGCTCTGAAGAAGGCCATGAGGCCTTCGACTGCAAAAGAACAATAAAATGCTGTAACTGTTATGAGGCCTACAATGCCTCCTCCAAAGGCTGAAGTTTGTTCATTAAAGAAAAAGGATCCAAGCAATCAAGTCCGAACAAAACATTAGCTATATCGAGGTACGGCGCTTTGCCTCTGTCTCGGAAATTCAAGGGTTATCTCAGTCCTACGCTAACGCCACAAAGAAAGTATGTGTCTGTTGCAACACAGACCTCCTTTACGTGGCCAACTGGGGATGAACTCTCTTCTGCTGTTGACCAAAACACAAGTCAGACTCTCATACTTAAATCTTTTTCCCCCCACATTAACACTCTAAAAGTTAAACGTACAAAGCCTCTCGACATTATTAAGGTCGTGTCAAGCACCGATTGGGGTGACGACCGATCTGTATTATTAAATTTATATAGATCTCTGGTTTGCCTTAAACTAGCCATAGTCTAGCGCGTGACAGCTTCACAAAAAAGCTGGACCCAGTCCCCCATCAGGGTCTCCGGCTGAGTCTTGGGTCGTTTTGTACATCACCAATTCTATAGTCTATATGTCGAAGCCGATGAGCCATCCTTATACCATAAAAAGGATAAAATTTGGTCTCCAATACGCTACAAGATTAAAAGCTTACCCTGGTTACCCTGCGTACAACTGTGTTTTTGATCCAGCATTTGCAGATTGGTTTGATCGCAGTCCTATGAAAATTGCTTCATTTGGGTTGCGCGTGAGACCACATCTAGCAAATGCTGGAATTGTTTTAGAAGACATAGCACCTGTTTCTTTTCCATCTTTTCCGCCTTGGCTATTTCCAAGACCTAGACTTATATTTGATCTTCGGGATTAAAAGAAGTCGGAAACATGTCCTCTTCTTTTTCAGCCGAGATTTGATGAGATAAGGGATGGTTATGAGAACCACTCCTTTATTTACACCGATGGATAGGGTGGCAGCTGCAGCCATTTGGTTGCAGCATGCTGGTTCCTTACGTCTCCCTTCCGATTCACCCATGTTCTCTGCTGAAGCCAAGGCTATTTCACTGGCTCTAGACCTAATTTCCAAGCACCATCTTCAGAAAGCCGTTATCTTAACCTATTCTCTGTCTTGCCTTATAGTTATTGATAGCTTCAATGTCAAGCAGCCAGCAATCCTGCAGATCCTCAACCAATATAAAGGTCTAGAAGCCAGTGGAGCAGAAGTCTTTTTCTGCTGGGTATCCCTGGAAACACAGTTGTGGACAGGGAAGCCAAAAAAAGCCCTCAACAAGCTCATTTCTCAATCCAAAATATATTATAAAGATCTTAAGCCCAAAATTTTCTAAATACATTTTAAATCTATGGCAGAATGTATGGGATGCAGAAGCTCAAAATAAACTTCACGACATTCATCCTGTTATTGGTTAGAATTTTTACTCCCATGGAATGTCTCGGAAGGACCAGGTGGTTCTAACGTGATGTCGTATAGGCCACAGTCACCTCACAAAAAAGCACCTTCTTGATAAAGACCTATCAGACCCAAAATGTGGAATTTGTGACTGTGTGTACGACATCAAACACATATTGGTTGACTGTGTGGACTTTGCCACTGTTAGGCATCAGTTCTACACAGTCACCTCCATGAAGGATTTGTTTGACCACATTGCTGGCGATGTTGTCATCAAGTTCTTTAAACAGATCGGTGTGTATCATAAAATTAAATTTTTTATGAATTTTTGCAAATAACTAACATGGACAGAATTTTAAACGCGTTATTTACAATTTTTTTCATCCAAATTTGAACTACATCATAATTATATTGACATCTTATTCAACACTTACGTCCTATTTAGTTCATTTCATTGTCATTTTGATGTTAAACAATAAATAATTCCACAGATGCAGCAACTGTGGAATTCTACGGCTTCGGTTTAAATACATTCTTCCGGAGAATCCAACTTTTAAAAATTTTACATATACCACTTCTATCTAAGATGACGCTGTAGGCATTTTAACACTGGACTTAGCTAATGTTATTCCACTGATACCAGAGCCTGCTGACATGGGTGGCGATGGAAGATAATTGCTTTTCAAAATGTATGCCAGCCACTACTACTGGTGATTTATGTATAGACCCAGTTTGCAATATACCATCTTATAAACTCATTAATGTTAAGTAGGGATGTCTATGGCGTCATCATATGCCACCTTTCAAAAACAAAACAGCTGTACTTAGAAAATCGGCAATAAAAAAAAAATGCAAGACTGCACATGAAACGACTGTTGTATATCCAAGACTACATCAAACTCTGAACTAAATGACCTTGACATGAGCTTAAAACATCCAAATATTAATTAAAAAAAGATCTCACTCAATAACATGTTTTGTCCTACGGCGCCATGATGGGAACAGAATTAAATTCCAACAGCCGCATTTTTTAAAAATCAGTAAAGTGAGCAACAACACCAGTTTAACAAACAAACCTGATGACAGTTTTATGTATCTGAAGGCTTTAAGCACATCCGCTTTCATAATGCTGATTAAGTAACGGCCAAATGGTTCTAATTTACATCCAGATTACAAAATCCAGGGGCAAAATTGAAGGACATTATCGTAAATATAACTCATTTGAAAAAGATACCTAACCCATGGTAGCTCCATCGAATAGCGGCTAAATGGAATAGCTCTGGTGGCAGGCTTCTCTGACAGATAAATTGCGATGAACGTGCAACAAAACTACACGAGTGATGGACAAATAAAGACGTTAATTTTGTATTCAACTAACAGACTGTACCCAGTGAGTAATTATGAAACTCGTATCATCATCCTTGGCTTTGACAGTGTTTACTTTCCGAGATATTAACAGATACACATCAATGTTGACAATTTTCTAATCATGCATAATCATTGTTGTGGATCTGGAAGAGATCTGGGACAGAATACCTGTAGAGGAATGGCATTCCTTATTTTAAATACGCTTCATCGATTATCGCGTTATAAAGCCAACATAATATAAGTGTTTACACTCCCAATCTTAATGCACATCCTTATTCATACGGATGAGATCTGCAAAATATTGCTGAATTCCATCTCGAGCTTTAGGGGGAGTTTCGCTGATACGATAATAATACAATAAAATATATGGCAATACTCTAGAGGACACAAACTCTGTTGAATAGATAGTTGTGACTATGGCAATTTGTTTTTACACATTTTCAAGGATGAAATCTGTCTAATATTATAGAAATCAAAGTTGAACTTTCGGAGAAGTTGCTTTGACAAGAAACTGACAGACTGATGGTGCTGATGGCTATATATCCCCATGTAAATGCTGTGGGGGAAATAATGCTATCCGAAAAAGTCAGTTTATGAAAAAAAGTGGTTATGTTATCCCTCATTCCTTTGCCATCTTAATGCTCAGTGAATGGAATAGTTGGACTGGGGTCATCATTTTCACCGGCACCTTCTATCACTGGCTCCATCATGAGTTGGCCACTGGTGTGAAACACAGATCCAATTACTTCATAAACCTTTTCTGGAGAGAGGCGAATGTCAGTGTGAAGACTAGGGCCAGCAGTCGACAACGTTCAAAAAGCAATCTGAACAAATATTGTTCATGCTATTTAACTGGAATTTAAGTGCTAATTTTGTTAACTTGGTATTGCATCACAAAATAATCTTTTTTATTATATTTAAAATCGGGTACATTTAAACACAGAATAACACTAGCTTTCTGGCAACGTACAGGGTTCTGTCCACGCTATTCGGCTAAGCCCGACACTAACCTTGCCCGCCCGACACACAACCGTAATCTGATGTACACCGAGTACTTTAAAATCAACGCAACTTTATTTAGTTTAAGAGAAACTTTCGTAAATCATATGGAAATGGAAAAAAATCGACGAGTTCAAATCACTGTTGCTGTATTGCCAGGCCAGACTGGTTGTCGGGAATCGTGGATGGCGCCAATCGACCATTGTCGTTAACCAAAAGTGCTAACAATGAAAGATAGGAAATCTCCACATTTTGGTTGTATCCAAAGCCAATGTCGTTAAATAAGTAAATGTACCTGAGTTTATGCAGACAAAATATCATATATACACGACATTAACAATTCAATTTATTTTTGGATTTGTTTTACCGCTTATTACAGTAGATGTTTTTGTTTTAATATAATATCTTATTCTATAATGTATTATAAAAATTTTACATTGGCATATGAGTAACACGATTTTTGCATTTACGATGTTTTGTCAAACTCAAAGTTTAAATATTTTCACAAGGTAGATATAGTTTCTGTTCGATTAAAATCTACTATCTACAGTCCAATGCAGTATAATATATTAGTTTTAATTATACTTAAATTGAGTTTAAGAACTAATAAATCAGGGCATTCATATATCGTTTGAGTGGGTTCCTGAATGGCAGGTAATGAGTGGGCGGACAATCTAGCCAAAGAGGCAATAGACTTTGTTCATGTGTGATATGAGGTGCCTCTTTCTATATCGGTAGTCATGTTTACTCTTAAGCAACTTTTCATCCAGTATGGCAGGACAACTGGGATATTTCTCTTACGGAAAGATTCTTCTATGTGTTTAATCGCTCAGTTTCTAATCGTTTTGATGTCTCTTTACCGTGTAGGCAAGCCGATTTCCTTTGTTCCCCGATGAGATCCCCTCAATACCTATCTCAAAAGATTTGACTTGCACGACACTGGATGGTGTGATAGTTACGAAACTTTGGTACATGTTTTGTTTCGATGCCCAGCGTATGCTCCTGAGCGGTGTCAGTTTTATGCTGATCTACAATGCATAGGTGTCATTAATCCTACGATGGATCGTATTTACAACCCGGAAAAAGTTACAATAAGGTGTTTGGATTAACAATAAAATTCTTGTTAGACACACATCGCGTCAAGTTATTCTAATCAACAGTTAAAGGATATTCAAACAAATAAACAACAACAACATTTGATCCCGCCCCAGTAAAGCCTTATCTTTATACACAGTTATCCCCCTTCAAAGTAGGGGGCGCTCGTGTATGATTGATCTTAGTTTCTGTTGTAAAATTATTTTATGGTGCCTTTTACAAGCTAAATATTCATTTATTTTCAGACATTGATTGCTGATTAACATACTCTCATGGTCAGATATTGCTCGGAAGTTGTTTGAATGATAGCCTTTTCTGTTGATGAAGTCATTCTCATTGTCAGACCAACGATACGAATTTGTGTGGCGTCTATACAACCACAAACACCGAGAAACTCCGCCATTGAAAATAATCCTGTTTTAATTGACGACAGTTCTCTTCGGAATCCAACAAATTTCGTCAACTTAGATAGACTTGCCTTCCTTATAACTTAACACTTTTGACTTTTCTACACCAAAGGTATCGCCAATCTCCTGCATACAATTGCCTAAATGTTTGGTTCATGACAAACACTCTATGAGCCATTTTAGACTAAGATAAAAATGTAGACAATGGTTTTTGCTGAATTTTCAAAAACAAAATGGCGTGTATCTTTCTTTTTTTAAGACAGTCTTAAATCTTTAATACACCCACTAGAGGTGGATTTAAAGTTACGCCTGATTTAGGGTGATTTAAGGCAGACTTTAACTTTAATAAACTTTCTAGCAACGGTTTTAATTATCTCTGCTACCAGCGTTAAGTATGGCTTACTGATTTAAGTCCAGCTTAAGGAGTTCATACACTTTAGGACAACCGGGCCTTGAAGTAAAAGCAACCAGTTTAAATGAAACAGATGTTGAGAGGCATATCCCCGAGCCTTTATCCATAGGAATGTTATTGCATGATTCAATGCACTGGGATTTATACCTTTGATCGGACTATATTTGACGACGATGAGCTCCTTTTTTCTTACTTTTTGCAAGCTATTTTGGGATCTAACTAAATCACTCTACTGTTCAATTAGACCAAACTTACTGGGGCTCATCAAAGGTCACAGTTTCAGTTTTCCAATAAAAACACAGATAACGCGGGGCCATGGTACCCACCAAATTCAGCACCCAAAAAAGCAAAAGTTTTCTAACTTGTTTCAGATAGGGTATAGCTTGTTATACAGTTTACTTTACAGTTAACACAAACATATTTATTTTTTGTAAATACAGAGAATGAAAATTTGACATGCCTCCATCGGGGATAGAACAAGGAACTTTTAGCTGACAGGGCCAATACTCTACCGACTGATCTATAGGGGACCTGGATAGAGATCCCAAAGTTCATCAATTGTATTACTTTCTCTTCATAAGAATTATGGAGGTATGCCTGACAACAGGTTTTGGTAGAGATTGTCTCATTTGAATTTGATTGAATGGTACATGTCGGAACTGACCAAGGCGGCTTCGGGATTCTTTTGTCTACTGAACTTATATTTTGTAACCATTGCGTACCATCTAGCTTTTCAACGCAAAGTACAACTTTGTGACACCTTATATAGGCATAGGAAGAAACCTCCCGCAATACAGATCAAACACGGGAAGTATCCTATGGTAGCGCGGAACTTCATCAGTGTTGTACACTTTTTTTTTATCCAAAGATGTAAATTGTAACGCTGGAGACGCCCGCTACTGTGATAAGTGATTTGTCAGCCGTCTTGGAAAGAATCTAGTCCTAATATGAATCATTGATACAGAAAATGGGGACGTATTGTACAGCTGTAATTCACCGGACGCGACCGCATCTATTTGATGTATATGACTACATAAACTGGAGTTTCTTTGTGACCAAGCGGAACCTATTGCCGAGGTTTTAGCTTCCAGATCATTTTGTCTCTTTAACCCCCCTTATCCACACTTGGAACCGTGCCGTAGTCGTACACAGTGAATTGACCCATCTTTATTATCTGCTATTTCGACAACACCTCATTATAGAAATTACAAAAATCACGATACGTCGCTTCGAATTCTTAAATGCATTGTAACTGATTAATTGAAAACAGATATGTTTGGTGGATTTCTTTTATTTACGAAAATTGAATATACACAATAAAGGTGACATCACAGTCTTTCTGAATGTTTCAACATATTCATGGGGTTCCCCCTTAAAAGATTAACAATCATTTTGTCCCTGAAATATGAACTGGCAGGCCCTGTTCACATCTCACTCGTCATCTGAAAATAAATATATCAATTCATAAAAACATATATAATTTATCAATCTGAATTTATTTAATTGATTTTGGTGTAGAGAACAAACGTCTGCTTTAAATTGAGTTTAAAAACTAGATTGATTGCATACGAACTTTGAATGAGCTTGCATAAACACGAACTTAAAAGGCCAGAACCCATACAGTTTATTTGTCAAATTGGTTTGAGCCATAATTAAGCAGCTTTAAAAAATTGAATTCATACTATTTAGGTAATGCGGCTGACACTATTCTAGATACCTTACAAAGAGTACTCTAAGAGTTTGAAACAAATTCTTTAGTCACCATACACAATGTTTTGTTGACTTTGTTGTTGTTTTCTTTGAGAGTTTAATTTAAGAAAATAGCTGGATCGGCAACTTGCGGGCGTACATTTTTGCTCCTTCCCATGGAAGTATGGAGCCGAGAGCCCAGAGAACCATGTATTAAAAAGCCAACAGGAAATACCTTCCAGGGAGACCACCTTTATATAATTGTGGTGATTTTATGTCTAGCATTGAGAGTTGTTGTCTCGAAATGTATTGGTCATTTGGTCTCAGTCGGAAATGAGATGTTTTAAATCAAAAAGACCAACGTGGAAAAAAAGAGTGTTCAGACTTCTTACAATCTGGACTGTAAGCAAAATACAATTTGACACAATATACTCTCAAAACAGTCTTGCGATTTCCACTGTTTTGGACTTCTTACCTTCAAAAACCCATGGTGCCTCCAACAGCTCGGTTTCACTGATCGCAGAATCACCTGATACCAAAGATACGAGAAATGTCATCTCTAACAATTTATCAGTTTTCATCTGTTAATAATGGCAGTTATATATACCACTGTTCAAAATGATTCAACAGTTAAGAATAGGCCTTCGTTGACATCCAAATGCCACGGGGTTAACCTTTGGAAACTAAACACGCTTAAAATACTGATGATGTAAATACAAAACATAGGAGGTGGTTCGACAAAAAAAAATTGCTACAAGATATAATACGAACCCTGCGTATTTTAAAGGCGGCAAATCTTTGCCCAATATTAATAATTGTTGATATATGAGGTGGAGTTTTCGTTAATACAAGATCTCCAAAAAACTGAGTCTGTGACAAAATCAAACTTTTTGACCGTTCCTAATGATACGATCGTCTGATGATTGACTTACCGTCAGAATCGGCGAACGAGAATGTTTCTTTGATATCAGCACGAGTGGGATCCAACTCAACCAGCTCGGCAAATTCTTCAATCGTGATTTGTCCATCTCCATTTGAATCATACAAGTCGAAATCACGAGGTAGGGGAATCAGTACATTACCCAGGGCAGCCTCCTGATAGTTGACAAAATAGTAAATATAGTTATCAAAGAAATAAGTTCGAATCCCGGTGGAGTCAAACAAAATTGTCTTTTTCTACATTAGTGTATACTTTTATTGTACAGAAACATTAATTTGCTTGTATAAGCGCAAATTTGTTACACAAAAATTACACACATAGGCCTATATATTTACCTCGCCTGGAAATATAAAAGCGTTATTTTTTGTACTTTACGGATAACATATAAGGTAACATTTTCATCTACGATAATGTTTATTGTTTGCTCTAATGATTGAACAAAAAAAAAATAGTTTGTAAAAAGTTAAATTTGTGTTCGAACGACTTATGCTGTATTATTGGTCTTAATATCCAGTTATACTAGCCTCGCGACTAACTGTTAATGCGAACGGGAGAAAGACAGAATCGTCAGTATAGCCTACTGAAGGCGTATAGAAAACAGTATTTCTGTTTTTATCAGACTTCACAGCCATTGTGAAAAAAAGAACATAAAATATTAATTACCTCTTCTGGGGCCCTCTTCTTTCTGCCACAAACTTGATTACAGCCGAATCCACAGACTAGGGCTCCTGAACCACCGGTCACCGCTGTACAAGTGTAAGAACACACTGCTTTACAAATTGGTTTCTTGATACGATTCCAGATTCGTCTGCCCCGGATCCGCAGTCTGAGAGCGTCAGTGTCGACAAACATGAGTGCACAAAAGACGGCTAACACGAACACCAATTTACAGTTCATGATTCCTGAAAACATTAACCTAATTTGAATGCCAATTGTCAGATTATTCAAATAGTTTCTTACACTGATGACGAGAGAAGCGTAGATAAAGAAGTGGACTTCCCTCGGCAAAATTAATGTCCGGTTTCACCTTATTTTCAAATACTTCACGACTATATGCGAAAACAAATTTAGTAAGAAACAACGAACAAAGTTACAAGTTATATGCTGGATGCGATTGTGACTTATTTATCAAGTGTTTTATCTAACATTATTCAAAATTTCTATTTAAAGGCCATAATGGAATGTACCGCTTAAACACAAATGAATGATATTAAATACTACTTACAAGTTGGATTCCCTCAGCTGCTCTGACGTGAATTAAAAATTGAACGCTTTAGTTTAAGTGTTGGTCAGAATCCCATGTATTTATATACTTCTTATTCAGCATCCTAAATCCGGATTCTCTATTGCTCCAATAAATCTACTTAGGCAACCTGTGTTCACACCTCCACAATACGGCTAACTGATTGGTCACCTGTGAACTCTAGCATCCTTCAAAAGTAGATTTATACTCTTGACTCTACAGACAAGGAAATGTGCTGTATTTTATTAGAAGGCACGGTTGTTTTAAGATAAAAAAAACACTTAACATAAAAAGGCTCAGGGGTCAAATTACGATATCTGATAAGAACAGGTCAAAAAAGGTAAATGGCAAGGTGAAAAAATATATTGCTTATTTGGAGTAAAGCGTTTGTTTTTATTATATAGTCACTCTTCCTGGTCTTATCACGTGTGGTGTTACAAAAATAGTTATTCTATTTTATGTGTATGTACCTTTATGAACTTTTGACCAAGTGAACGCCTCATTAATTTTTCTGTTTAATTTTGGCTGTTAGCTTTATTTTTTATAACATCGCATTTAATGTAAATTATTTCGCTTTGTTTTGGGTTCTTGTAATACTATTATTACCAATCATCGATATCAGCTGATGTAGATTGATTGACTAGTGTTTTACGCCGTACTTTAGGGTAGTTCATTATTATGACGTCGGTGTATTTCACCAATAATTGACACGAGCACAACCATAAAATGTAAAACGTTGGAAAGTTGATATCCCTCCATAGTGTTATATATATATAGTATTCCCATCTAGCATCACTAATATACGGTAGTGTGAAAGAGTTACATTAAGTTTAGTCGGATGACATGTTTCAGCGACTCCCAATATCACTGAATTATCGATCTATTCCAACATATTTAATGACCTGAGCATTTGCGTTTCATTTCTCACTTTACAGAAAGTGGTAATTAATCGTGTAGATGACGACAACTTATAAATAGTACAACGTCTACTCAATATAAAGGTCTACTATATTGATATCTACAGACCTCAAGCTTTTTATTTATAGAAAACAAATAGCAAAAAGAAATAATATTTAAAAGTTCAGTTGTCCAAGTTTTCTCCTTTAATTGGTTTGAGAGAGTTTGTGAGTGTGTGGGGTCGGACTTGGCCCAGCTTCACCATTCTATGTACCCAAATCAGGCACGTACTGATGCTGTACTATTCTACAGGTTTGAGTCACTCTATCCCGGTTGTCAAATCCTTCAATATACTCTCGTATTCTCTGAGCAAACAATCTGTAAAGCAAATTCGTCAATGCTTGAATTGTGGAAAAGAAACGCAACGCGCAATTTTATAATAGCCTATTTAGCATCGTACTATACAAATAAAATAACAACGCTACCAACAAAATCTGGGACGTTCATTGAACAAAGAATTTGGTCTAGCATATTTATTCAATTAGTAAGTATAGTAAAGAGAACCAGCTACATATATATATATATATCTATATATATATATATTGCAGCCTGAAAATGCCTCACCAACTCGCCTTGTGTCGGCAAGATCTCGGCACTGCCCACGCCTCGAGCTCGCCACAGTTCCATCTCTGAGGACGAGGAATGTCAAAGAAACAATTGATAGAAATAATATAGTGTCGTTTTGTTTTACCCGATGGTGTGTCTTCAATTTATTTTTGATTTTTTTTTGTACATTAAAAGTACCCCCCAAAATATGGTGAAAATAGAATTATCAAATAGAGTCAGATTAATGAATTTGAACACCTGATTCCATTTCGAATCCTCATATAAGTTTTTATTTTAAACGGTGCTAGCAGAGCTTATCGAGCGCCTATATAACGAGTTGACCAGTAAATTCCCTTCTCTTCTCATACAATACAAATAAAACTTAAACTGCTACGATTTCGTGATTAAATGAGATGGTGCTTGTAAGGTATTTTAATTTTGTCCTTAATTTAGATTGGTAGGTGGACTAAATGGCTTCTAGAAACGTGCGTCATCGGAATAATTCGAACTAATCGAACTTGCCGGCCTGTCACAGTGAGTTTTGTTCCTTTATGGTAGGTGTATATTATAATATACACCTCAACCGGCGATGACAATCGACACCTTTGGCTGTCAGGACCGTAAGTACCGTTACACAAAGAAATATGGTTGTCAAATAAGTTATTAGTTTTCAAGAGGTGTACATTACAACTTTACAGCCCTTCTGAAGATATTCAAACTATAAAACAACCTGTCTAGCGAGCCATTCCAGCTAAACGGTTATAAATTTGTGGGCATATATTTATGGCTTCTTTCTGCTAATGTAGTGCCAGTTAAAGTATTGTGAGACAGAAATATAGATAAGATTTTCAGTCTGAAAACATTGCACGCAAAACACAACAAAACCTTTTATCTGAACGACTATGTTTGCTTTACGGTCTCATTATAACTGATTTCTGTACAAGACAGTTTCCCCACAGTTTCTAAAAGATTGATTGATTGATTGGTGTTTTGTGCCATGCTTAAGGATATTTCACTTATATTACAGCGGTTTATTCCAGCAATAATTGACACCAGCACAACCAAGATGGGAAGTGTTTTTAAATTGTTGGAAAGTAACCCAAAAAGACCTCAGTACTTTTTTATATATAACAAACTGGGATGCCTGTAAGCAGTAGGTTTGAAATTGTATTCAATAATTTCTGAAACATGGTAAGATTCTGAGGGGCAATCTTATATTATATAGTCTACTTTGAGGCATAGTTCAGGCCATTTCTCCTGTGGTTTGTGAATTTAAGGGAGAACGTAGAAAAGTTTATTTTTACAGTCCCGAGTTCTACTAGTAAGTACATGATTCGAAGTATTTATTCATGGGGCAACCTGAAATATTGACTTGTCATTCTTGAATTGCTTACCGCCAACCGCTTGGCAAATTATTTGTAGTGGTAAATGAAGTAATTAAGTTTGGCCTATGTATTTGTGTACACTGAAATTCACTCTGAATAATCTGTCATTATGTGTTTAATTTGGAAGAACATAATGAAACGTATTAACAGATCACTTGAAGAAAGAGCCGATTTAATGGAACTGTCCCAGATCAATGTTGTTTAGGTACACTGCGCAATACGACGGCTATGTCATAGCTAATGGATCTCAAATCGTAATCCGCTACTAAAATCAAGTATTTACACCAAATTACGCAGACCAAATTGAAGCTAGTTTTTGCGAACAGACTTCCGACATTGAAATATGGATGGTACGGAAGTTTTGCTATTATACTCTGCAAACAAAGTTTTAATAATTCCAAGGCACTAAAACAAGAATAATGCTCTACGTCTTTTAGGAGCATATTACGAGATACGCATCGAGGAAGATGGCAATTTGTCTCAACATCTATTTAGCCTCACATTAAATACTTGGTATTTAATTTATATTTCCACAGAAATTGTTCGGCGTAGGCTATTGATTTGTTTGTTTGTTTGATTGAGGTTTAACGTCGAACTCGAGGGTATTTCACTTATATGACGACGGGTTGTCTACTTCACAATGTTCCTTGTCTTATTACCGGGAAAACCGGGAGGAAACCTCGCCAAAACCACCCCAGCGATTGCTGGAACCAATGACTCATGGTCGATAGACGGACTAGGTGTTTTGAACACGCCGGTAAATATACAACGAGTCTTTTTCGGCATAGTATTATAGAAGACATACGAAATCAATATTATTTGTAATTCAAAGGTAGGTCTTATTTCTAAAGGTTTTATACGGCTGGACGTCGTATATCTATTGACTGTTTATACTAGTCTATAGGAAACTTATTCTGATTTATAAAATCCTAATAATACTTTCAGAAAAAAAAAACTTGTCAATCAAGACCTTGACCCGGACAAGGAATCTCTTCGTAGGATTGCCCCCAACAGTAATCAAATAATCTTTACCACAAGGACACAGAGGGGGGTGAATGCGTGTAAATCAATCAATCAGAGGGGGGTGAATGCATGTAAATCAATCAATCAGATGGGGGTGAATGCGTGTAAATCAATCAATCAGAGGGGGGTGAATGCGTGTAAATCAATCAATCAGAGGGGGGTGAATGCGTGTAAATCAATCAACCAGAGGGGGTGAATGCGTGTAAATCAATCAATCAGAGGGGGGTGAATGCGTGTAAATCAATCAATCAGAGAGGGGTGAATGCGTGTAAATCAATCAACCAGAGGGGGTGAATGCGTGTAAATCAATCAATCAGAGGGAGGTGAATGCGTGTAAATCAATCAACCAGAGGGGGGTGGATGCGTGTAAATCAATCAATCAGAGGGGGGTGAATGCGTGTAAATCAATCAACCAGAGGGGGGTGGATGCGTGTAAATCAATCAACCAGAGGGGGGGGGGGGGTGAATGCGTGTAAATCAATCAATCAGAGGGGGGTGAATGCGTGTAAATCAATCAACCAGAGGGGGGTGAATGCGTGTAAATCAATCAACCAGAGGGGGGTGAATGCGTGTAAATCAATCAATCAATCAGTCTTGTTCCAAATTACCAGTAATACTCGGAACGGCTAAATTATTAAAGTGCCTGGGCCGAATGAACAACACGCTTCGTAACAACAGATCGACGAACCAGTGGTTAAACGTATTTCGATAAAATACAAACAATTAATAAAAAATACAAATGAAATAAAAGGTCGCAAACACAATGTTAATAATAGTTTTATTATTTCGAACATCTGCTCCACACAGTCAACCAATATGTGTTTGAGTCAGTCAGAAACTACACACTTTGGAAGACTTTTAATTTGGTTAAAAGATATAGTTGTGAGGTGACTATAAGACATGGAAAAATAAACAACTTGGATCACTGAATATATTAGGCGGTGTATTTCACCAATAATTGACACGAGCACAACCATAAAATGTAAAACGTTGGAAAGTTGATATCCCTCCATAGT
>JAVFBX010258014.1:0-19052 GCA_034783855.1 Mopalia kennerleyi | reverse complement strand
ACACAAGAGTGTGAGTCGCGTGACGTCATAATGTCAGCTGCCAGTGTCCGTAGGTTGGTATATATCTGTAACCCTCATGTTATTTTATAAAATTAATAAACGATAAGTCGATGCCATATTTAAGTATATTTAATGGTTACCTTTCAATTGATATAGGGGTTATTGCAGCCCGGAGTATCGCTTTAATATATAGATACGAAAAAAAGATGCTTTCATACATTAAACTGGTATTTATGACAGAGGAGCAGCCTTTAATAGGGAATCTAACATGAAGTAAGCAAACAAATGGGAGAAGCTTCCAAGCATTCGACCAGCCATTTGCCATGATTTATAAACCCTGTCTTATGTAGTCAAGAACTGATGCACTAGTTTATGTATTTTTAGACTTTATATGGACAGGTGTAAATCAATCAGTCGGTCTCAATCAGGATTTAATGCAGGTCACCTCAGCTGTAACATCAATATTGAATTTAAGCGAATAAACATTAAGAGGGCATGTAATGAATTGGAAAACACAAATTTCCAGAGAATAATAATCACTCAGCTAGAAACCTGAAGCTTTGATCTACAACGGATCTGGCTTCTGTGATATAAATAATTCGTATTCGCCCCATGATGATATAAATTACCATCTTACCTGAAGCTTTTCAGATTATCTCTTACGCCCGGTTGCTATGGACACCGAACAAAACAGAGCTGGTAATGAGCATAGATTCTAATATGTCTGTTTATTGATACGCCAGATACAGTTTACGATATCTTCATGGTGGTACACTAGTTCCTGGTTAAAGAGAGTTCAGGCTAGGCTGAGGAAAACGCTATATGCCCTACCCATTGTTTATTTCTCCACCTTGATATAACATTCCAGTCCACCCCACAGGCACAGTTCTATATTCCTAAAGAAGACCATTCACTGCATCAAGGATAAATATATATTTTCATATCAATTCATATTCTTTACTATGTTTTACTAAAAATATAAATTTTCCATGTATTATGTTTATGAAAATAAACATGTCTTACAAAATAGAAATTAATGTATGATCAGTGTCTTTTATAGCTAGGATTGGAAATCTATCTGTCAGAAATCCTTATTCTGCAAAATTCTGCCTGTCCAAATTTTCAATTTTCCCATGTTAAAATTGAGAATTTCTACCTGTCATTTAAATAATGTTTAGAAATCTGCCGGTCTCAGATGACGATTGGACGGGTCTGTAGCTAAGACTATGCATATGGTAGAATAAATGCATTAATACAAAACGGGCTGTCTGACTAATTAAGAGTAGTACGTTTAAGTGTAGTCCTACTGCCCTTATCACGTGGGGAACATTACTTTTCTAACCAAGGAAACCACTTCACATGTTATTAGCATGTAGCCGTGGCTTATTGGTTAGTGTGTATGCTTGCTAATCATACTTCGATGTACCGCTCACGAGATCCAGTCCGTCTGTCAACTCTCAGGTACAAAATTCATGGATGATTAGATTGACAAAATTAGTCAAAATCATGAATAAGACGAACACTGCAAAACAATTTGGGAAACCTATGAACCGATCCTCTTAACATAAGTTTGGATAACCATAGGAAGACCGCGTAAAGTCCCTTTTCCCCAACAGAACAGGCCTGATTATACAAAGTACAATATACTTACATGTAACTCACAATGGTGATAGACATGTACATCACTTGTGGCAAAATCTGAGGCTGATCTGTTTATACTCCTTCAAGTTCACGGCAAAATTCATAACAAACCGGATTAAAATGCTGTGACAACTAACATAGACAATGTCTGTACCAAGCAGGAAACAAATCTAAGTTTTAGTTGAATAGAGGAAAACATAGCTGCAGGGAACATTAACAAGATAGAGAATTCATAACAAGTTTTGGCTTCCTGTTCCACTGGTGCTTTCAGCGCTAACGGGCAACAGTTGTCTGCTCTGATCTGTGATGTCTTTGTATTCCATCTCATGATTATCCTGTCTTGTCTTTGTTTCTGGCCAGTGACTTTGAGGATAGTTCCCTTCACTCGCTGGGCTCGCATGCTGTTATATTATTAGTGAAATAGCCTAAAAAGTAAGGCATTAATTAGACCCCAAACTCTCACTAGATGTGTCAATGGCAAGCTTCTCACATGTTTGACCAAACGCTATAACCACTAGCTCAGACAAATTCTGTAACTAACACGACTGTGCTGTAATCTTTTCCAGCATAACTTTAAAATCGGTTGTGTAATTACCTAACATTTGCCACTGCTTTGCCGATTTTTTAAATAAATAAATGTGCATTTATGAAAAATAAAGTAAAATTGCTTTATAATACAAACTTCATTGATGATCGGATGGATAAAATTTGTCAAAATCAGTAGCAAGATGTAAATTTAGACGAACACTCCCAACAATTTGGAAAGCCTATAAATCGGTCCTCCTAGAATAGGTTTGCACAACCATGGGAACACCCCGTTCTGTCTGTCCTCCCTAACAGCACAGGCATGAACTAATTAATTCAGAGAAATCCCTTCTCAATTGATGAATAGCTCAAATTTAAAAATAATAAAATGTTTCTAGGCATGTCCCAGAGGTTATTTATTGCAAATAAGGCAAAATCCATAAATATGTAACCGGGCCCTATCAATTATTAGCAAGGGCAATATCCATAATTACTACTATCCAGTTGCTCTGGTGGGCTTAGCCTGAGGTAAGGGGCAACAGGAAATCGGCCCGTTGTGGCATTTTTGTTTGGAATCTTGTGGCTTGTCATTGTTTTTCGACACTAGGACTAAGGTGGTTTCATTACTTCCGAGTCATTGAGCAGGTACTTACATGTACTGTTATATGATTGAAATAAATACTGATTAATCAAGACTATTACTTTAATGTCATTGAGCAGGGGCAGCATCCAGAATATTATGGGAAATGGTTTCCGAATTTTCAAAGAAGGAGATTCAGGTGGCGTAGGGCTTATCCCAGCGGTATTGGGTAGGTGAACTTTCCCCTGGGGCACAACCATGAAACCCGATTCCTATTTTAGCCGAGTCTTTTCCCTTATCAACAATACACTGAGCAGCTAAGTGTTTTGAACTGAGGGGAACACAGGAAATGTTTAAGCCGTTTCAGATTGTTTTCTCTTGTCTGCGAGGCCCTTTGATCTCCAATAGCTACCTCTCAAGCCACTTAGAGAACCAGCCAGCTTGACCTGTATTGGGATCAAGGCAATGAACTGGCTGTTTTGAAAAAGTAACTTTTTAAAAAAAATAATAACACTCTCAGATGTAAATTTAGAAGAAAACAAAAACTCCTTGCTCTTAAGATCTAACTTCTTTGAAATTCATCTCCCTTATTTAACTATTTTGTTTTTCAAAGAGTTGGAGGTTTCTTTACCGTTTATTCATGTATTTCCCAAAAACTGAAAACATGCAGTCTTAAGATAATTGAACAGATTTGGAGATCACCAAACAGTCTATAACAGGGATGACCAACAATTCTTACCAATCTCATTCCCTTTTTCTTACACTTAACATCATACAAGTTTAGGCATATTCATCAAGTTATTATTTTATTTCTTGAATTGTTGAGTCATTTGACTGATAACTATTGTGCTCAAAACCTGCAATAATGGACACAAGCACAATCAAGATGTGAAATGTTTTCATAATGTTAGGAAGTTAATTTTCCTCCAATGTTAAGTAAAGACAGCATTGCTACTCTCCAAACAAACTGCCCTTAGCCAGGGGGCCAGATCCATTAAATATTGATTTACACCCAGTTAATGCATAGGTTTAAAAGTCTGTTTCTCTACAAGATTTTTCAACTTTGCGATTTATAAATTTCTTCAAAATGTAAGAATTCAAATAGGTGTGCCTTGTGTCTTCAGCACTTGAAAGGTTATCAAGTTGAGCTTACATGTACTTAGCCTGGGTTTAATCAGGGAAGCAATCAATCAATCGTTCAATCAGGCGGGTGACTGGTGCTGATCCTCAACACCCTGAAGCTGTTAGACACATGTTAGTTGAATTAAGTTAAGACTATTGCAAGCATTTCTGGGTTATATCATTGATCTATTTAAAGCCTGAAATCCAGTTCTCTTTAGCCATCCCATGCTTACCCCTGTCCCTGCCTTTCACTGACCCTGCCTTCCCCTGACCCTGCCTTCCACTGCCCCTGTCTTCCCTTGTTATTGCCTTCCCTTACCACTTCAGAAGAGCTCCTAATAAATGATATTAAAGAGATATGATACATGTAATTACTGATTCAATAACAGATTTTTGCAAATTAATAGTCTTAACTAATGAAAACTTTTTAAAAAAAATTTTAAAATATTTTTTTTCCCCGTCTCTGAGCTTCACACTGGGATAGGTCATAGCTTAACTTGGGAGAACATTCGGTCTCCATTCTATCTTGACCCTCTGTTGCAAGAGTGTTGTCCTGTCTCACAAAGGTCCCATATTCGATTCTCAAAATTTAAAAAATATAGTAAATGTAGAGAAAATTTTCTAAAATTGTATTTTAAAACTGAATGTAGAAAAAGAACATTATTTGCTTCTAACAAGATTTGGACCAAACATCAGATTTTTTGCCACAGTTATGTCCTTATGTATCTACACCAGCATACCTGAAAGGGTTTACAGATATCACCAACACTTATTTTGAGTAGTTATTTAAAGAATTATTCCTGTCATGCAAAATCATCTAACTGATTTATAATAGTAAATAATCAGGATTCCTTGCTATATGGCCCTCTTAGTAAAACGATTTTGTTTGGAGAGTAGCAATGCTGCCTTTACTTAGCACTGGAGGAAACTTAACTTTCCAACATTTTGGAAACGCTTCACATCTTGGTTGTGCTAGTGTCAATTATTGTTGGAATACACCGCCGCTATGTAAGTGAAATACCCTTAAGCATTGTGTAAAACACCAATCAATCCTTGGCTACATGTATGTTTAACTATATGTAGAGAAATAGGCCTAAAATTTTAACACTGAATCTTTTTTTTAACCTGTGTAAAATTTTTGTTTAAGTGGTGATAAAGACGGCTAGATGATCGTAGGATATGCTGATGGTTGACTAGAGGATAAACACATCAACGTGCCAAATTCTACTTAAACTTGCACCTTTTTAGCAAGGCATTAACCAGATTCCATTCAACCTCTTATTAAAGCCCCCATCGCCCTTACCCACATGCCCACTCCCTAAATGCTCTCCTGTCTGCACCCAGTGAACCCGTAATCACTGACTAACTATTACTTTAGTTACATCCCCTGTCATCATGGACACTGTGGGAGTGTCTGGTGCCCCAGGGGTACCCTTAATATCTGCTTCCCTAAGATGATCATTCTAAGCCAATAGACTGTATATACACAAAGAGAAGGCACAATAAATGCTAATCCATCATCTTAATAGTAGCACTATTTTCCTGAACGTTAAACCCTGTTTGTTGGTGCATATCCTTGGAATACATGTACACTGAAATTATATCTATTTTTATACATTTCTTTTTTTTTTTTGTTCAAGGAAATGCGTAATAGCCTTCCCTGTTTATTTGCAAGTGCTGATTATTTCTTACTCGCTTTTCTCTCAGATTTAAAAATTAAGATGGAAAAACATCATTAAATGCCAGGCAATTTTTCTCCACGTTTTAGCTCTGCTTTTTTTAAAAAGCATCTCGTTCCTGTCTTTATGTCTGTTTATGTACAGGTGGTTTGGAGTGAGCTTTCTTTTGTCCTGGTGCTCTCAGAGCTTAAGGGCACCACTAAGCCGATCTGTTTGACACGCAGCCGTGGCGTAGTTCACCAGATCGAGCCCACTTTTCGACCATCAGGTATATGAGTGAGTCACATGTTGTAGCTGCGGCAATCGCAGGGGTAATTTTTACGAGGTTTTCTCTCGGTTTTCCACCATAATTAGGCAAGGTGCAGTGTGAAATGGACAATCTGTCATCATACAAGTGAAATACCCTTGAGTATGATGTTAAACCCCAATCAAACAAACAAACCGATCTGTTTGGGATGTCTTTGCATTGCAGCATATACACTGGCATGGACATATAATTTTCCTGTATTGTCCTTGTTTGATGCAGCATATACACTGGGGTATATTTGTTCTGTATTGTCCTTGTTAGGTGTCAGTGGAGTTAAGGGTGACTTCCTGCACCGATTGGGCTCACACCCCGTCATATGATAGAAATAACCTTGACTCGCTTCAGTGGAGTTAAGGGTGACTTCCTGCACCGATTGGGCTCACATGCCGTCATATGATAGAAATGACCTTGACTCGCGCACTGTTTAACTTCAAATCAATAAAACAATTTTTGTCAGTTTTACACCAAAATACCAGAAATATAAAGGATTTGTAAAATAAAATAAAAACATCCTTTAGTGTCATCAACATGTAACAAACAAACGTAGCACGTTTAACATTTCCTCATTTTGTCCTTGGCTTGATGAGATTGTGCATGCTTTATGAATTCTTTGTTGAATACAATCTGTAAACATGGTTTTAGCCTGGATTTGGTTTGAATTTTGTATACATGTATGTGACTATGTTTAGACAATAAATACAATTTCCTTATCACCGCTCAATCTTGTCGTTCTTATGAGGGAGGTGTACAGTTAGTTTGAAATTTGTGTGGTCCATCATCCCACGAACGGCAAATAAATGTCCGTTCAGACAAGATGTTGGTATTACAAGTCAGGCATATTTACATCAGCACTAATTTAAAGAAATAGTTAAAACCATTTATTTTATTTATTTATTTATTAAGGATGACCAATGGGAACTAGTCTCATCAATGAAGCATTAATGATTTATGAAGCAGTATCTTCTAGTCCAACTAGAGAAAAAAATTGTGTTATTTGACATGGCTTAAGTGTATATATCCAGCCTTAAGATGCACTTAATGTTGCCAAAGACAACATCGACCCGGGGCTGCATGGATCCCAGGACGTAAGAAACTAACAGCATTCAAAAAAGCAATTAGAGGTGTCTTGATAAATTATGGGCGCTCCTAACTTTGGGCATATTTTATTTGGGCACAATGTTTGCTGCTGCCATTTTGGTGCAGTTTTTCAATCCTGATAACATCCAGGGTTTTTTGGGGCAAAAAAAATGATCAAGGGGATTTTCATAAAGCATATGATCATTTCTTTATTGACCCTCTGGGTAAAGGCAGTTTGTTTAAAGATTGAGTAGCAATACTGTCTTTAACTTAGCACTGGAGGAAAGTTAACTTTCCAACATTATGGAAACGCTTCACATCTTGGTTGTGCTACTGTCAATTATTGTTGGAATACATCGCCGTCATATAAGTGAAAAAGCCTTTATAAGCATGGCTTAAAACACCAATCAATCAAACAATAATTTCTTTATTGAGCTCAGAGAGCTTTTTTCTGAGTTCTCTATGTTTATCGCGGGTGGTTGGAGGGAGCTTTATGTTG
Organism: Mopalia kennerleyi; assembly: GCA_034783855.1. NCBI lineage: Eukaryota > Metazoa > Mollusca > Polyplacophora > Chitonida > Mopaliidae > Mopalia > Mopalia kennerleyi. The sequence goes on along the minus strand of JAVFBX010258014.1, from coordinate 11,622 downwards.
CCCTGGTGCTCTCAGAGCTAAAGGGGAACTGGAGGTCGATGTGTTTGTGGTTTCTGTATGGTGTCCTGTCATCCTGTTTTTGTCTCGTCCTGTCTTTGTTTGTTGCCAGTGGTGTTGAGAGTGGTTTCTTTCACCCATTGGGCTGGCACGTTGTCATATAAGTGAAATACTCTTGAGTATGACGTTAAACCCTAATCAAACAAACAATCTATGTTTAGCAGTTTAATAATGCTTCACATTAGTAGCCATTGACAGTTCAGTATTGTTGATGCTTTGCTGGACCAGTAGACATCTTGTTTGGGTATGGGTAAATTTTGTCTAATGCTAGGTAACCATTTGTCACAACAATTTTATTTTGAAGCTCATAGCTTGTCATTGTGTACTCTAAGGCGATGTGAGCTGTGAAATGAATAATGATTACAATTTAGTCAGTTAACATGACAGACAGAACTGGTGGGGTAGACTGGCTGTGTGCAAGCCCAGACACACTTGTCAAGGATGCCTGCCGAGCGGCATGCGTATCGGATGCACGCTGTTCAGAGAGCTTGGACTGTGTGACCGTCACTGATGCGCTACAACAATGATGGCCTCTCACTGTGTTGGTGTACAGGTGTTTTATAAACATTGTTCAGATAGCAGGGGGATTAAAAAAGCTCGTTGATATCCAGAAAAGATAGGTTCCAATATGAGGTTGTAATAGATGTAAAACAGAACAGATTTGTTTGATTGGAGTTTTAACATCGTACTCAAGGGTATTTTACTTATATGCAGACAAATCACTTTACACTGCTCCTTGCTGAAATATTGTGGAAAACTGAGGGGAAACCTGGTATAAACCACCGAGCCATTTCCAGAGCCACATTGTGTGACTGTCTCACTCAGACATGTGTATACCTGATCGTTGCTCAAACCTGTGAACAGTGCAGACAAAATGTAGCATTTTATTTTGATAATAAAAATTAGGTTTACTACCTGAACTCATTAATTACACAGCTCTCCTGCAGTCAGTCAATCAATCAATCCAACACTCACACGTACATGCAGTCTGACAATATAGCTTCATTTTTCCTCCAAGCCTTGATAAGTATGTTGAGAATGTTCTGTGAGTTAGTTGGTTAGACATGATGTTGGACATTGCTGACTTTCTCTTATCTTGTCTCCTAAATTTGCTGGCTTGGTCAGCCTGTCATTTTGCATTAGTCTGGGCTACTTATTTCACCCTCCAAGAAATATTCTAATAATTTGCATATTTTAACAGCATGCATGCGTGTAAAGTGGTTCTGCAATGAACATTGAGCACAGAAGTTCCACATTGAACCCTACAGCAATGGCCCCACAATGAACCCTACAGTAATGGCCCCACAATGAACCCTACAGTAATGGCCCCACAATAAACCCTACAGTAATAGCCCCACAATAAACCCTACAGTAATGGCCCCACAATAAAGCAAACAGTAGTGGCCCCACAATGAATCCTACAGTAATGGCCCCATAATTGAATCTAACCAACCCGGCCCAAACAATGAACCCTACAGTAATGGCCCCTCAATGAACCCTACGGTAATATACCCTATAATTATGGCCCATAATGAACCCTACAGTAATGGCCTAATATTGAATTTACCCATACTACTGGTCCCACATTGAACCCTATGGTCCCTCAGTGAACCCTACAGTAATGGCTCCTCAATGAACCCTACAATAATTGCACCCAATAAACCATACAGTAGACCCCATAATGAACCTTATAGTAATGGCCCCAAAATTGATACTGGTCCCACATTGAACTATACAGTAATGATCCACATTCGACCCTACAGTAATGGCGCTTCAATAAACCCTACAGTAATGACCCTTCAATAATCCCTACAGTAATGGCCCCTCAATGACCCCTATGGTTATAGACCCTATAGTTATGGCCCATAATGGACCTTACACTAATGGCCCCTCAATGAACCCTACAGTAATGGTCTGCAATGAACCCTACAGTAATGGTCTGCAATGAACCCTACAGTAATGGCCCCTCAATGAACCTTACAGTTATGGCCCCATAATGGACCTTATATTATTGACCCACAATGAAGCCTACAGTAATAGCCCCAAATCCTGAACCTACCCATACTGGTCCCACATTGAGCTCAATGGACCCTTTAGTAATAGCCCACAATGAACCCTACAGTAATGGCTCCTCATTGAACCGTACAGAAATAGCCCCTTAATGAACCCTACATTAATGGACCCTCAATGAACCCTACGATAATGATCACATTGAAACCTACACTAATGGTCCCTCAATGAACCCTACAGTAATGATCCATAATGAACCCTAAAGTAATGTCCCCTCAATGAAGCCTACAGTAAAGGCCCCACAATGAACCCTAAAATAATGGCCCCACAATGAACCTTACATTAATGGCCCCTCAATAAACCCTACAGTGATGGCCCCACAATGAAGCCTACAGTAATGTCCCCTCAATAAACCCTATAGTAATGCCTCGACATTGAATCCTACAGTACTGGCCCCACATTGAACCCTACAGTAATGGCCCCTCAATGAACCCTACAGTAATGGCCCCTCTATGAACCCTACAGTAATGGCCTCTCAATGACCCCTACGGTTATAGACCCTACAGTAATGGCCCCTCAATGAACCATACGGTAATGGTCTGCAATGAACCATACAGTAATGATCCACAATGGACCTTACAGTAATGGCCCCTCAATGAACCCTACAGTAATGGCCCCTCAATGAACCTAACAGTTATAGCCCCTCAATGAACCCTACGGTAATGATCAACAATGAAACCTACAGTAATGACCCCAAATTTGAATCTACCTATACTGGTCCCACATTGAACCCAATGGCCACTAAATGAGCCCTACAGTAATGGACTCTCAATGGACCCTTTAGTAATGGCCCACAATGAGCCATACAGTAGACCCCATAATGGCTCCAAAATTGAATCTACCCAAACTGGTCCCACAATGAACCCTACAGTAATGGCCCCTCAATGAACCCTACATTAATGGCCTCTCAATGAACCCTACATTAATGGCCCCTCAATGAACCCTATGGTAATGAACCCTACAATAATGGCCGCACATTGAACCATACAGTAAAGGCTCTTCAAGAAGCCCTACAGTGATGGCCCAATATTGAATCTACCCATACTGGTCCCAGAATGAACCCAACAATAATGGCCCCACAATTAACTTACAGTAGTGGCCTCTCAATGAACCCTACAGTTATGGCCCCACATTGAATCCTACAGTTATGGCCCCACAATGAACCCTACAATAATGGTCCCACAATGAACCCTACAGTAGTGACCTCTCAATGAACCCTACAGTAAAGCCCCCCCCCCCCCCCATTGAACCCTACAGTAACAGCACCACATTGAACCCTCAATAACGGCCCCATAATGAGCCCTACAGTAGTCACCCCATGATGAACCCTACAGTAGTGGCCCCACAATGAACCCTACAGTAATGGCCCCGAAATGAACGTACAGTAATGGCCCCAAAATAAATCCACCTATAATGGCCCTACATTTAACCCTACAGTAATGACCCCTTAACATGCGAAGCCACAAAGTCCTCCCCAGTAACCTAACTATGAGTACCCCACAATGAGGCTGTGTTTCTGGGTGTCAGACAGTACCCTCTTACTTCCTCTAGTACCTTCACGCTGTGTTGTATTAGACACAGTTGGAGTGAGATGTTTATGGGGTATTTTATGGGGCGTTTAGTCCTTGACAGAGATTGATTGTTTGGGAAAGGCTCCACTGACTGTAGAGGATATTCTGACTGCTATGTAGATAATTCTATAGTTTGCCCAATTTTAATAGAGACTGCTTCATAACAGCTGGTGCAATAGTGTGCTTCAGTTGCTCTGGCGGAGGGTTGGGAGGGAGTTGCCCTGGTGCTCTCAGAGCTAAAGGACAACCTAAAAACATTCTCTTTGTGATATTGGTTTTTTATATCATGTGATTGTCCTCTTTTTGTCTTGCTTTGTTTTAGTTTGTTGTCAAGGGTGGTTTCCTCCACCCATCAGGTTAGCACGCCACCATGTGAGTGAAATGGGCTTAAGTATGTCGATAAACCTCAATCAAACAAAGTTTCTGTTGCACCGTGTTCTCACATCTAAAGGCCCACAAAATGCCGCTCTGTGGGTTGTCTTTGTATTACAGTGTGTGATTTTCCTGTCTTGTCATTGATTGTTGCCAGTTTAATAGACAGGGGGGGGGGGGACCTGTTCCTTCAACCATTGTGACATCATGCCCTCAAATCAGTGAAATATATAAGTACAGCTTTAAACTCAAATCAAATAAATTTATAATACAACATTGAGTGTAATACTGACCAAAAATTAAAAATTAAAAATATTGATATTAACGAAGCACAAAAGGCTGTCTAATTTTATTGCAATGTGAAGGAAAACATAATCATGTACTTGCTCTAAAATAAAAAGTACAGAATAGTTTTTAAGTAAATCTAAGCATAACTTAAGTCATTCAGTTTAGAAGACATGAAATGTATCCTAAAAAGTGATAAAACTTTTGGATGTTTACAATTCCAGAGGTAACATAACATTAGAGTTGTTTATCCATGAGTTAAATTGAACAGGTGAAATAAGGTCATCTGTAGTGAAAACAGGTCTTGACTTAGGATAAAGACTTAATTGTTTAAATATCTCAGGTAATGTATAAAATCTGTACCTGTGACAAATTACTATCACTTTGTTTGTTAGTATAAATAGATACTGTCAGTTGATATGACACCTTGATTGATGATATCTTTACCACAAAATAGCTAAATAATTTCAGTTTATATCAATTATTATAGGGTGATGTTAATGGAAATCTATAAATGATCAGTATAGTTGTTAGGTGAAACCAACTTGTCTTGTTTTATTGCACACACGGTGATTATAGAAATGGTGATAAAGGTATAGACTCACCTGTACCCATCTTTCTGATGTTTTTTGTCTCTACTATTGTGTACCTAATATTGTCAGTAAGGTGAGGACTGCAGCTCAGTGACTATAGCCTGCTCACAGGCTGGAGTTCCCTAGTGGACCAAACAGGTTGGAGTCCCCATGTGGGCCAAACAGGTAGGAGTCCATGTGTGGACTGAACAGGTTTCCCATGTGAACCCAACAGGTTGGAGTCCCTTTATGGACCATACAGGTTGGAGTCCCCAAGTGGACCATACAGGTTGGAGTCTCTGTGTGGACCATACAGGTTGGAGTCCCCATGTGGACCATACAGGTTGGAGTCCCCATGCGGACCATACAGGCTGGGAGTCCTCATGTGAACCCAACAGGATGGAGTCCCTGTGTGGACCATACAGGCTGAGAGTCCCCATGTGAACCCAACAGGTTGGAGTACCTGTGTGGACCATACAGGTTGGAGTCCCTGGGTGGACCATACAGGTTGGAGTCCCCATGTGGACCATACAGGTTGGAGTCCCTGGGTGGACCATACAGGTTGGAGTCCCTGGGTGGACCATACAGGTTGGAGTCCCTGTGTGGACCATACAGGTTGGAGTCCCTGGGTGGACCATACAGGTTGGAGTCCCTGTGTGGACCATACAGGCTGGAGCCCCTGTGTGGACCATACAGGCTGGAGCCCCTGTGTGGACCATACAGACTGGAGCCCCTGTGTGGACCATAGCTATTTGAGAAAGTCCCACCTCCATTTAAGTTGTGCACGATTGGCTTTTCTCATATTTTCTTGTATTATTTGTTATGTACAGGCAGTCACATGATGCTTTACCTAGAATGAATTATAATAAAGCCAATAGTGTACCTTAATGTGGTATCTCCAATACCTGGCAGCTACTCTTTATGAGGTTTCTTTGTGGTTTTCTAGCATATTAAAGAGCAAGAAGTGGACAGTTCTATGATTTTAAGGGAAATGATTTGGATACAATGTTAATCCCCAATCAAACATGAGATAAATGGGATTAACAGTGAGTCTTTGGAACGAAAGTTCATGTCAATGCTGTATACATGTTCCCAAATGAATCAGTCAAAATAAAAGAAAATCTGGTTAAACTGTGACTTTTTCTGTTCATTGTTAACTTTCATTTTCAGTTGAAGATTTCTCTCTCTTTGTGCTGCATTGTCAGAGTGACCATGGCTTGACACATTTTTGTGCTCAAGTCTGGGGTTTTTTTTGTGAGTCTGCACCGCTTTGGATAAATACTAAAAACCTATTGGTCATTTATGTGACATTTAGATAGATCGGATTTTTTTTCAGTTCTTTTAATCACCCTTAAGCTTATTGTAGCTTATCTTGGTAGATCTATCAGCTATGGTGACATCCATCTATAGTGCTGAATATCTTGTTAGCTACATTGTTAACAATATTTTTTACACCATATCAATGGTTATTACCTTCTCTCAAAATATCCATAGGTTACCCATAACACAACTCGAGATTAAGGTTTATTAAGAAACTTGTCTCTGGGAGTTATCTAAAACATAAGATGATTCATCAATTTTAATTCATCTATATCCCTGTGCCAGTGTGATTGCTTTTAGAAATATAGTGTACTTCTTGTAGCATGTTTTAAGTCTGGTCAAGAGATGGAGGCATAAACTCAGTAAGAGGAACATTATAGTTTACCAGCAGACAAGAGCTGATCCTATTTATGACAATGATTATGTTGCTCTTTAGTGTTGGAGAGCACCACTGTGATGTAGTTAAAATACCTGCGAGTGCGGTGTAAAACACCAATCAATCAGCTGGTGTATCTTGTCATTGTGTATGGCATCCTGAGTGTGGTTTTCTAGATTTATTAGATCAACATAAGTTCTATAAGTGAAATAAACTTATGTTTGGAGTAAACGGGCAAATAATCAATACCACAATGCTCTGGTACAATACAACAATGGCCATACGTGCATGTATGTGTATATATCAAATATTGATAGTATGTTTTACGGAAAAAGGTCAACAACGTAGAAGCAATTTGGTCCAATAAACACAAATATATTCTCTTGGTTTCCCGTCTATAATCAGTATAGACCGCCGCTTAATTGGCCTGACCTTTATTGTTCTGAGCAATATCATCGTATTATCTTACCCACGACCTTTTTCAGAGGAACTAGTGGCAATTCACAGCCATTTCCCTCCGTAAAGAGATTAACCTTTCTTCTAGTACCACTAAACATTTCCAATTTCTGAACAGATACCACTCTTTGGGGTTTGAAGGCGGATTTGTATCTTCGTCAAAAAGTGACGCATCTTTGTACATGTAACATTGTAACATTGCAAATTAATAATAAGATTAGTTTTGACAAAAATATACCAATAATTTATAAAAGTTCCAGCATCTTCAAGGCATATATATACTGCCTTTACTGGACACTGGTGTGTTTGTTATTTACAGTGGAGTACACTGATGCCATAAATACAAATAAATACCCTTAAGTACGACGTTAAACCCTAATCAAATAAACAAACCGAAGCATTTGAAAGGCTCTTAGTTTTGAGGACCAAGAAGACATACCAGTTAGTAAAAATAGATGAAGAGGAAAATTGTCAGTATATTAATTGTCGCAAAAAGAGATGAAATTGTTTTTATGTCAGAAACTTAATGACTTAATTGTTTATCCTGTCATTACTCACAATTTACCACTAATTACTCACTTATTTAATGTCTTTTTTTAATTAACATGTTGAATGCTGGTCACAAACCAGAAACTATTTTTAAATGGAGTGCTATTATCCCAGCTAAATTTTACTACAAACATTCTATTCTCAATGTTAAACTTTTTATAGTGTATGTTTTGTACAGTTAAGTGACAGTAATGACACGATATTAGAAGTGAAAGGAAACCCCGTTCTTTGAGGGAAATTTGTTTACGGCAATGCAGGGAAATTGTGCTATAAGCTAAAAGTTAATTCATAGACCTCCTGTGATTCTGAGAATACAGAAAAAAACATGTACATGTATGCCGATGTACCACATTTCAAATATTCATGTTGATAAAGTTCATCATAGAGCAAACCACAGAAAATTCATAGGCAGATCAGCTAGGACTTAGTGATTGAGAGCCTTCTGTTCAGTTGATTGGTGAACTAAAGCAAATTGTGGAGGGCAGGGAAGGAGCTTCCTGTTGCCCTGGTGCTTTCAGAATGTGTGTTCTGTGCCTGTTTACAGTATCCTGGCATAACTTTGCCAATCATTATACATGTACATGTAGCTTGTTTCTGTTTTATATTTGTCATATTTGGGATATGGCAATTATACATGTACAACGGTGAACCAATAAACAATTAAGTCTTACATTTCCTCTATTTTCCTTCTTAAATCTACATTATAATCTTATATTCATACAATCTATGTATAATAATTGTGCTGTGTTTTTCTTTATGATGTAACATTGAAATGAGACCAGTGAAGCAGGTGAAGCAAGGTGCATGGGACCCAGAGTTTATGGAATTACATGTACATGTACACAAGGTTGAAGTAGTATTTCTAGACATTCGTTACAAATAATTGTTACTTGTTTTGACAAGTTGCATGAAAGAATGTTTCTGCCCTTGGTAAAACTGACAAATTAGTCATGAAACATATAAACTTATTTGTCTGAAGACTTACTAAAGTTACAGTGTCTTCATTCTATTATTCTCTTTTAAAAGTATATCTTACTATAATTGCAGAAAAATATATGTTTTAACATATGGTTAAACCATATGTTTAAATCACAAAGAGAGTGCTCATGAATTGTTGAAAGAAAGCTGATTTGAAAAAAGGTGTCACAGCATCAACCAATTTTGCACTATATGTTGTAGATACACATACATGTAGTCTTAGCCAGAGGGGTGGCTCTGTGTCTTTGAGACACCCAAGGAGCCATTTGAGACACCCGGTTTCAGTCAAATTTAACATGGGAAAGATAGGGGAACAGTAAAATGAGACACCCTCTTCTTGATTTCTGGCTATTACTATGTAGCTAGGTACATATGTTATATGACTGTTTTTGTAAAGGCGGTAATGTGTTTTTTGTGATCGTGGAATTCCAGTAATTCTGATTAATCAGATATCATTATTCACTATTTCTATGGTTTCATGGTAAATTTGTTTACAGGATTCCCTTATGATAACAATCAGTTCACACAAAGGCACCTTGACATACAATAAATAGCCTTATATTTACTGTATTCAAAAACTTCTAATGCAAACATAAATTAAAATTGCTCTCAACTTAAATCTTAAAGCTTGATCAAATTCCTTTTACAAACCATCAATGTGAATATGTTGAAATACGTCTGACAGATTTAAATTAGAATTTTAATTTCAAAATGTTTAGAGTACTTACAGCAAATTCCTTGTCTGTTTCAGGTGAAATGTTGGCATAAATAAAGGGATGTGCTGTTATCGATATGCTCATTATCCAATTCTTTAGAAACACAATCCAAATAGCATTAAAGAATTTCTATTTTTTCTCTTTGAGGGGAACTCAGGCAGCAATTCAGCTTTCTCATGGGGATATACACATTTAGATTGATACTGGATAATGCCAAAAGGCAAAACAGAACAATTCGTTCATGCGCAATGCATCAAGTATATTTATATTGTATAAAATAGTACCCTTAATTTATTTATGGAACAAGCCTGAGTTAGTTCTGTTTTGTCAAACTCATTTGTTGCTTCTGATCAAAGGCTTCGGCAGAGGGGTGTCCACAAGGGCTTAGGTAGACACCCGTCCACCCATCCAAGTGGACACCATGAATTAAGCAATTGCCTCATTTGTACACCCTGATTTAAGAAACTTTAACATGCAGCAGATAGGAAAACTGTTTCAACCGTGTACACCCAGTTACTTTAAGTGAAGCAAAATTACCATTTTGGATTCCATACTTTTGATTTCTTGCCAAGCCCCTGGTTCTGATTTCCCAATTAGCACCTTTGCTGGGACAAACAATCAACCTTCAAATGGTGTCTCTAAGAAAGGTATTCTGTCTATACTATATATATGTAGGTGGCGAGAATTTACTGTGGAATACCCTTGACATTAAACCCCAATCAAACGACTGAACAAACCTTTTCGACAGTGGGTATGAAAGTGAAGTTTTCTCGTGATTTCAGGGATTTATAGATACTTTTTATTCCGTTTTTTTTTTCTCCACTTTTCACTTATTGCAGGCAACACTGTCATCACACACCCATTGTTTTTATGGGGTATTTTCTTCTACATGTTAACTTATCTGATAAGACTTTGGCTAAACATTTTGGTTTTAACAGTTTTATAATCTCTAAAGTTAAGGAGCCCTTTGTCTAAAGACAGTTTGTTTGGAGAGTAGTAATACTGTAGATTAACTTTCCAACTTTATCAAAACTCTACACATTTTATGGTTGGTCTAGTTAAAGTTTTTGTTGGAATACACCGCATCATCATAAGTGAAAGACAGAAACATAAATCTTAAGTTCATGATATAAGTTCGAATACACACGTACAATTTTATTTAGTATTAAAATAAATCAATTTATTGCAGTGTATTAAAAAAATGAAATTATTTTGGGTAAAACTATTCAATCTTGAACAAATAAATTATATTGGTTGATGTTGTAATAGGTCATACTCAATCTCTTGTTAGTGCATCTAGATTAATTTATTTTTCTACACAGACTCTTGTTATTTTCAGCTACTATATGAATAGAATCTATTCTTGAGCTTATGTATGTAAGTATATATATTCTTTTGTAGATTTAAAAGTGACTGAAAGGCATGTACGCTCCAATAAACAATTAAAACAGGTGACATGAGGATGTGTTCTTCTGTGTTTTTGTGTTTCAGCCTTTAACCTGCCTTGTTAGTTTTCTCACTTTTTCTTCTATAGGGCCCCCGGCCATGGCTTAGTGGTAGTGAGTGCACTTACTTATCCTACTCCAATGTACTGTGCACAAGATCAAGTCCGTCTGTTGACCATCAGGTATATGAGTGAGTCACACATTGTGGCTCCGGCAATTGAGGTGGTGGTTTTCCATTGTAATTAGGCAAGGAACAGTGTGAAGTGGACAATCCATCGTCATATAAGTGAAATACCTTTAAGAACAACGTTAAAAACAAACAAACAAACAAATCTTCTATAGGAATTTGATAAGATTGCAGCTGAATGTTTTCTTATCTGTCAAATGATTTGAAATACAATAAATTCATGATAACAGATCAAAGATACAAAAAAACAATAAGTTTGCCAATTGTAATAAAAAATTGGGCATCATTATTAAAACTTTAACAAATAAATTCAACCTAGCTGTTGATGCCATTAGAACTCTTGACTTACTCAATGGATCATTTTCCCCACAGCTTTTGTTTTTATCTTTAGCAATCACTATCATTTGAATGGGGTCTATACTTTAACCCTGCTTATGCATCTAAGGCTAGACTTGTCTGGGTGAATTATTGTTTTATTTTTATCAAAGATGTTAAAATGCTTGAGGTGTAAGTGTTTTCACTGACACCTGTAAATTAAACAGGTGACGAGGCTGTGTTTCTTCTAAAGGATTTTTTTATCTGCTTTTATGTTTTGTTTGTTGTTTGATTGGTGTTTAACGTCGTACTCAAGGGTATTTCACTTATATGACGACGGAGACAAAAATAAA
>JAVFBX010257904.1:0-19057 GCA_034783855.1 Mopalia kennerleyi | reverse complement strand
AATTTTTGCCACGTTTTTCCTTCGAATTACAGCAAGGGATAGTAATGTGGAAGTCTCGTCTTACACATACTGACCCTGGCATAGGTAGATGCTATTTGCAGGCCGTATCAGATGGTATAATTGCTGATGACGTCCAGTGGTCGATCTAAAGTTTAAGTATGATTTTACACCCAACCAAACGAGAACATTTGTATTAATAACGCAAGGACGTTTCAAAGTGTTTGAGAGAACAGCGATAAAGTGTCGCCCCCCACACCATCCCACCCCATGGGACCCACCCCACTAAACCCTTGGCGCTTGCACTGGTTTGGTCGGTAAGCCCTGAGGCAACATGTACTATTTTCCACTTGCGGTTGAAACTTTGATTTGAATGTTTGTTTGATTGGGGTTTAATATTGTACCATCATTCATTTGGCTGCGTAGCAGATCAGTGTATGCAGAGCTCACCATCAATTAGCAGCAGGCAAAGACAAGACGGGACAAATACAAGGCGATCTGTATATCATGACGTAATACAAAACCATCACGATCAGATCGGCTTCGTATTGCCCTTCAGCTATGAACGCACCAGGGCAATATGGAGACCTCTCTAAATATATTGCCGGAACTTTTGAGACGACTTTAATGTTAAATAAAGTGAGATATTCCCGACCAACTTACAAGCTGGCTCGGGTTGTTTTATTAAATTGCAATGTCTTTTTATCTGTATATAGTACAACTGTACTCGGCTAAACCCTTACACGTGCAACTAGGTCGCCTACATTGCGACTTGTAACTAGCAGCTCTTTACTTATGTAGTATATAAACTAACTTCACTTCAAGCACGAGGTGATTGCGACTATTTTGAGGTAATATATTAACCAATTCAATTCATAATAGTACGATTTATGCAAATATTTCACCATGGCGGTAAGTGGAGCTATAGTTAGTTGGAAACTTGACTAATTAGATCGCCCGACTTCAGATACATGTACGGTTATAATTTAATATAAATTTTATTAAACACAGGTTCATATATATATATGCCAATCGGTTCGTTTGTCATTGCAAGCGGTAAACTAGGTCAAGGTGAAGGTCGTGTCCCTTTTCAAACCTCTTTGTTCAATCTGTGGCACGACAACCGCAAGATTTCAACTTCCTCTTGCTCTTGGCTTGGGGCTAAATGCATAACAGTCTATGTGTAAGTAATGACTAATCATAAACCATTTCCTTTAGTTCTGCACATAGTGATGACGGCAGCCCGTTTATTTTATGACATCTATAAAAAAAATTGCAACACGTGATTGTTGCAGACAATTGGCCTCTATACTTGATACCAGGAGAAAATACGGAATATCTTACCCACATAAAATAAAACAAATAAAAACCCTAAATTAAAACCTGTAATTAGTTAAAAATGTTTGTTTTGAAACCACATTAAGGAGAATAGGTTGTCTTATATAAGGAGACCTTCCTGTTTTTGACTTAGCGTCAATATTGCAAAGTCGCTATTGAACGATCATACTATCAGTATGACTATAAAAAATAAGTACGTAAATACATGCCGCTTAATTTTCAATGGGGCAATCCTGTTAAACCAATTAATGCACCTCAACCCACATTTTAGGTAAATAGTTTTACAACAACAGCGAATTTAACAACGTGCACGCCCATTGTTTGAATAAAGCAACCTTTGATTATCAATTTGAAACATATAATCACGAGACCGGACAATGGCAAGACGCAAAACAAAGTACGTCCATACAGTAAGTCCTAGGTATCGTCCTAGCTGGGTTCCCACTATGTGGCTTCGGCAATCGCGGGGGGGTTGTACTAGGCTGCCTCCAGGTTTTCTGCCGTTTTTAAGCAAGGAACAGTGTGATATATATATGCAAAATCCGTCGTCATTTAAGTGAAATACCCATTAGTACGACGTTAAACCCCAATCAAACTAACCACAAAATTAACCCCTAATCTGGGAAAGCACCGGGAAAAAGGAAGTTCCGTCCTACCGCCCTCTTCTTGTTTTCTATTATTTGTTTGAAGTTCAATAAAAGTGGGTTTCCTTCGCTGATTGGACGGATTTGTACGCGCATGTGCCAAATAACCGGAAGTGTGGTGCAGACCAAACTAACATACAATGTCTCAAATCGTATCGTCTAAATGTGACAAAGCACCGAGTCTATACGTTTCCTTAAATAAAATCTCGGCAATTACGTGTATATTACGATAACAACTTGAGGTTAAGATCATATATTCAGAATTTTGTTTGAAATTCTTAGTCTACCTCAATTAAATCCCGGGAGATACATGTACGTTACGATAACAACTTGAGATCATGATCATGTACTTAGAATTTTGCCTGAAAGGGTTAATCAAAAACATGAAAATGATTCATCGGGTTTAATTAACCTACATCTATGTTAGTATTATACTAAGCTGGGTGAGTCACTAGATTTCCTACACGTGTTCGGTTTAGTTATTTGCAACAGTACGATAGCTTATATAAACATACACAGAAAAAGTCCATCACTTTTATTTCATTTTTTAAACTTGTTCATTCTTGGTTTGCTGTATAAATGGCTTCATAGTGAACATTAGGTTACAATGCTCTGTGTTTTTGCCTAAAACAGAGTGGTTTTATATGCTTTAATGGTATAGTAACATGGCTATGTCATTCAACATGTGGCAAAAAGCGCATCAGTTACGGAAATGTAAAGCAATCAGGCATCCAGACAAATTTGCATTGTCAGTTGTTTAATTCATGCCGGAGTGGCTCAATTATATATGCTAGACTAGGCATTCATTTGCATATTTAGCTTTTTGTTAACATAAAGTATCTTCTTTGTGATATTATTAAATAGAGGATATTGCATAAATTTTGCTCGAGTGGGTGGTGACAGCGATAACCTATCACTCGATTATCCCTTCATTCGATCACGAGAGCAATACGATGGTATTCAAACTGCACTGTGTAATAATAAAATAATATTAATTTTCATTATTTATATCAAATACATTGTCTTTAATCGAAACTTATTTTCCAAAGCTTTTTGTGACCATTTCAAACCCGGCGAGCAGGGAACTGTTTGTTTTCGAGAAAACAGAGTCGAAAAATTGAATTTCGACTAAAGAATGAAGTACTAGAAATCGTGCAAGATCCACCCACTTGTACACTTTCAAAGAACCGAATCAACAATTTTAAATTTAAAATTAAATAATTTGTAGCTGGACTTTTTATTTTAAGTTTTTCACAAAATGCAGGATGAAAAAGAGAAGGTTCCAAAACAAATAAAGAAAAATGGAAAAACTTTTACCCTCGAAGAGGTTGCCTACCCTTTAGTTAGGTAACAAGCTATAACCGGATATCTAGGCGTGCAGGCTGCAACGCCAGTGGTGTACACATGTATATCCCTCGATGCAATTGCCTTTTTATTAACAGACGTATAATAAATAACATGTTGTAATGTTATCATTTACGTCATAACCGGGCAGACTTTATATTTATAGAATTATGCAAAAAAAAAAAAAAAAACACGTGATAAAATAAAATCTCACATCTCTTGCATGGCCTTGACGTATAGGCCTGCTTGTTTAATAATAAGTGTTCATGCTTATTGCATTTTGTTCAAAACTATTCGGAGACATTTTATCGCAAAACCTAACGATGCATAAGACTTAGGTGTAGTTAAGAATGCGTAGCAATTGGATGCCACATAATTTTTCTTCATAATTTTTTGTGTCTTGTCACAAATTTAATCCTGAAGTTTCCTCAGGTTTCCCGGACTAGGTCAAACTCGTAAAGAAAACCCGTAATGACATCTAATTAAAAATCTCCTTGTGAATAAAAGGATTAAACGCGTGGCGAGGTTCGAGGAATGTGTACGTGGCTTTAATTCAATATACTTAAAGAAATGCATTTACTTGTTTTTGTATACACTTTTTTTTGTTGTTACAAAATGTCATTCCATCCCCTGCAGCTTATGTTAAATTTCTAGCACAAAAGTGAATTCCTGCGTTCATATATAAGATCCCTGTTGGACCTTTCTTTTAAAATTCTGAGCTTAGCTGACGGCTACAGAATATCGTCGAGGACCGGTTTCAATTTAAGCTTCATGATTGTCCGGTTCTTGAATCTATTCGGTTTGCCATGATAAGAAATATTGTATAGCAAATCAACGATCGGTATTTCCAGACTTCCAACGCCGGCTAAGAGAAATTCATAACCCAATCAGTGTGTCTACGTCAATTATCATCTATTCCGGACTATACCTTTGTAATTGTTCGGCTCAGCTGTAATCGGTCTAGAACACGGTTGGGCTTCGCTTTCATCTTACCGCAGGGTTCATTTAGCTGATATCTCCCTCGTTTTATAAATCTGTGGCAAATGAATTAGAATTTGATCTCCCCTACATCTCGGAAATATACTAACAGTCTCAAGGGACAATTTTCTCTTTGGGTTATTTCATTATTTCTGTATAAAGACCATACTAATTGTCTCATAAACAGGTAGCCGGTAATACGGCTTGGCTGCGAGGCATGGTTATGGGAACCAGAATGCCCGAAGCTTCAATAATCTATAATCACAGTATATCTAACAGGACTCCACGAATGTCTTATTGTTAGATTACTGTTATATGTAAGTACTGAGTTTAAGCGGCCCTAACTGTGAAATTGGCTACGTCGAATGTTGAAGAAGTAGCACTCAAATCTTCAGTTAAATATGGGCTTATCGGCTTAAAACAGGTTTAATTTCCCCATCAAATTAATTCTGTATCATTTTAATTGGTTTTCATGACAAAATGGAAGCCACTGGCCCTTCTGCTAAAATTTCAAGTCTACAGTTAGGGTGGAAGAGAATGAGAAAAATGGCGGATAGGCAACATATGCGTGAACTGTATTAACCATGACGACCAGCACTACCCGCCTAGTGTTGCCATGGCAATTCGCAATAACCATGACGACCAACACAAGACCTAGTATTGCCATGGAAGTTACGTTCAACGTAAGATATCATCGCTTTGTGATACGGGTAGTGGTATACTGCTTGAACAATCCGGTAATAAACAGAAACAGTCGTGGACACAATATCCCGTCACAGTTATTGGTTCATTTGCAATAGTTCGGAGTACTGCATCCCGTTAAAAAATGTTCTTTGCTAATCGTGAATGACTTGAGCCATCTGGTACCATCTGACATATGATTTAACGTACATCTAGGCCCCTACAATGTAGACGCAAGCCCGCGATTTACTTATTCTATTTGCCACTTAAAGAATCTAGGCTCAAGTTTGTAACTTTACAGCGCATTAATATACATCGATATTTGAAACAAAACCCTTTCATTTGTTTTTTTGTTTTGTTTGTTAATATTTTTTGTTTGTTTTTTTTTTAAATGTGTTAGTCCCACCAAAAGTGTTAAATATTGTAACTGTGATACGACAATCGTATTCTCGCGAGAGTTTCTATAGTGAACGAGACTAAGACAACTCTCACTTTTCCTGGCAATCGCGCATTAATTTCCGCCAAAATTGGGGCCACGTATGCCACAGGCCAGGAAATAAAAAAGTGCAAAACAAAATGGCTCGGTTGTATCTTAGAGTCAATGTCTCGACGTAGGAAGTAGAATTGACAATATTTTAGAATGTGTGATACGACAGAAATAACTAAGATGTTAATTAGGCGCGGGAACTGAAAAAAGTGCAAAACAAAATGGCTCGGTTGTATCTTAGAGTCAATGTCTCGTCGTAGGAAGTAGAATTGACTATATTTTAGAATGTGTGATACGACAGAAATAACTAAGATGTTAATTAGGCGCGGGAACTGAACGAAAGTAAAAAGTGTGTATGTCCGCAATTTTTTTTTATTCTGTATTACAAATGTCCCGAGGCCAACCTGTACATGCACACATGTTTTTATCTATACATGGGCTACTTTTCTGGACATACGGGTCTGGTTTTAAGCCTGTGGTATAATTGTCAATCCGATATATTGCATTAATAGGGACCTATAGAACGTTATAAACATGCATTTTTAATTTTCATTGCTTTTTCAATGGCTGCAGTTGTCGTTGAAGGCATCATCGGATAGGGTACGTAGTAACATGGACTAAGTACGTTATGAACATCCATTTTTTGACTATCTCGAATTTTGTGAAGATAGAGCATAGAGCCGTAGAAGACCCTCTTTCGATGCTAGAATTAATTCCGTTGCCAAGCTGTCAAGCCTCTGATTGTCTACCGATGTTCATAGCCCTCTCTTAGCCTCTTTTTCATACCTTTTTCGGTGACATTTTTACCAGCTGTTCATTCTTAAGTTCTACGCTTCATTTGGATGTTCAAGAAAACACTAATCGGTCATTGGCCTCAATAATGTCCTACATTGTGCTATCCTACTTTGGTTGTGTAGCTTTTAGACCGCCATAGCAACGACTTCAAAATGCAGGTCTGATGTGACATCTGTATCATTGTTTATTCAAAAAATTTGTCAAATTAGTTCAAATCTGCTTTATACAGCTTTTAAAATGAAGGCCGAAGAACAAACCACCTGAATCGCCTATATAATTACAGGACATGTTAAACCAGTATACATTATGATAAATCTGATCTATTTATATCCAATCAAATCATACTTTCAACGGTTTTTCATGATAAATGTGGGCGCAATTACTGAAACATATAACAGTCAGCGAAACAGCAAGTGTGAATTTATTACAGACAACACATAAAAAAGATACATTAAAACAGACATTGAATAAAGTGTTAGCCGATTTGTGGTGAACTCGAACAAAAACAGAAGAAGAAAAAATAACGTTATGCGAGATAAATAAGTTAACGGTTTTATTAAGTAGATTTTTTTTTAATTCTCTGCCCTTTGTTGCGAATTATTTTTTCCCGGTACGAAGCAGGTTCAATAAATATGTCTTCATGGCGTATTTATAAAGTGTCTCGCCTTAAGTTACATTTAAGAGTCCCGTGGTCCGGAAATTGTCAGCCATTTTGAGACCAGTTGAAACATAGATAACTTAGCGCAATGTCACTTAAGTATATATATCAAATTCTAATTGGGAGTCTTACAGGGCTTCTTCCGACTCTTGTCCTGTTACGTATGAGGTCGTAAATATTTCTTAACGTTAAGTGTCATGTCGGCGCCATCTATACTGGCAACGCCTCGTCTTTTGTTATGTAACCGGTGGCTATATAGATATATGGTGAAGATTATTCTAACCATAGACAATAACATTTTTTCATCTGAATTTTTACTCTAAAGGGTATCTTAAATTGTATTTCATATAAAATATCTAGCTGGTTGTCGGGCGACTAGATGTTGCCCTGGTGCACCTACAGATATAATGGACAACAGTCGGGAAGTTGATCTGTTAACCCTTCCTATGTTCATCTTCTACATGTTCTGCCAAACCCAAAATAACGCTGTGCGCAGTTTGACAGCATTATTGACTTATTTACGCATGCTCAATTGCTTTCTCGCTGCGAATGAAATGACACCTTGTTTCTATGTTTATATTGAAATTAGCTAGCAATAATTTATTTAAACTGTTAAGTCGTCAACTCATTCATTTGCATGGATGGGGAAAATGGACATTACTCCAACAACAGCAACAATGTTCGGTCTATACAGATGAACCGTTTTCTCCCCATATTGCCAGCAGAACATGACTGATTACATGGCGAAGTAGATAGTGTAACCGTATAATGCACTTACATAGTCCAAGAAAACGCGTATGTCATTTGATATTGAGGCACAGACACATCCTTGTGTAAAAACTAAATTTAACTTCTGTACTAGGTATTGCTACTTTAACACAACCTTGTATAAACCAAATATAACTTCCTGCTCTTTTAAATCAGTACTAGGCTGTGTTATTCACCGAGTTATGTGATGTTTGCATTAACTCTGATATCTGGGTTACGTAGCGAAGAAGCAGTTTCTACTGTGTATGCTCGCTGTATTATAGCACACATGCTTGGCTCACTAGTTTTGTTTGTTTGTTTGATTGGGGTTTAACGTCGTACTCAAGGGTGTTTTACTTATATGACGACGGATTGTCCACTTCACACTGCACCTTTCTTATTACGACGGAAAACCGGGAGGAAACCTCGTAAAAACCAACCCTGCGATTGCCGGAGAGCCAACTTGTGACTCGCTCATATATCTGATGGTCGATAGGCGGACTGGCTCGATCCGGTGAACGGTACATCGAAGCAGGATTAGTTGAGTAAGCGCCCACGCAACCACTAAGCCACGGCAGCGGGCCCTTGCTCACTAGTCAGCAAATTCTGTAGCATGATGTGTATCTCTCCAAGGCACCTTTAAAAAAACTTGCCTTTAGCTTCTGACTAGTTTGAAAAGTTACACAATAGAATTGACACTCCATTGTTCTTTGTGAGACGCTCGGGTTACGAATCTCATACCCGACAGAATTAAATACGCAAACGTAACACAACGTGGACAACCTGTATAAATTCATCATCTCAAATATAAGGCGTGATTGGGTCAAGTTTGGTGATGAACTCAACAGGTGTGCGAATTGTTAAGTCGAAAATTTTACCTGTTTCCAGTTTTTTTTTGTACCTGCAAATTAACATCTGCCTGTTTTTTGTTCGTAAAAAAGGTTCGTAAAAATACGACTGCTTTTTATGGTTCGTGTCTCTGGGCATATTTCTGATGAAATTTTACTTTGGTCTTAAAAAGATATCTGTAAAGTCCTATTTTGTGACATTCAGTGCAACAGGTGCATTTTGACAGGCAAACAGTTGGTCTTTATAGGCCTCCGTAAAAGCCATCTGAATGTCGTGATACCGATAACATCAGCAACATGTTTTACCTGTAACCAATCCGATCTCGCGAGATTTCCTATGCATGACGAGAACGGCCGGTTCACGTTTCCCATAGAAAATCTCACGAGAATCGAATAGGTCTGCGACTATTCAAGGGAATTAATTTAATTAATAATTTATGTTCATTTTCTCTTTTCTCTTCCAGACTTCCATCGACCGACCAGACCTCCCTGTTACTTGTTGGTCCTAATTAGACTCGGCTGCGATATCAACACGTGTTGATTACACAGCAGTGTGATTTGGAAATTTCCTTACTTGTGGTGTTTGGATGTACGGTGGCGCATACGGACCATTTGTACTTAAGGGATATCTGAGATTTTGGATTTGTGATTGATCCCCGTGTGAAGGTGTATTGCTGAATAGGTGTTCGTCAAATCGTGTCTCCGCGAATGTGTCAGTGTGTAGTGGAGACTAGTGAATTGTGTATCCGTGTGTTTACAGGGTTTTAGATGTTGAATTGAATCTGTGCTAGGGATGTGGTGATTATCATTGCTATTTATGACCCTAAAGGATCGGAGTACATATTGATCGTTGGTTAATGCGGCTGTATTACGTGTGTAGAAGGAAATACACGGCACTGGTGGTAGTCCCTTCTGATACCAATCGTTCACAACGCTTTCTCCTGTTTAATAATTGTGCTAAGAACATCTGGTTGATGTGTACAAAATGGAGCCTGTGGCCACCATTGGGGAAAATTCCACGGAATATTTACTTAAAAGAGACGCATGTTTGACGGAGGAGTCGGTAAAGGATACGCACTCGGACCCCTTGGGAAGCTTACCAACTCCCGCAGAATCGGAACATGACTTGGGACCGTCAACCCCCGATTCTCAAATTCACAGCTTTGACTTCAACTTCAACAAAACCTACAGCTTACTGGGGTCTGACACAAGCTCTGTGTGCGACCAAAACGAAGATTGTTCAAACAGCTCAAAGAGCCAATCAGGTCGCTTCCTTTTGCGGCAGAGGACCCAAAGGTAGGCTGATAATAATTCTACGAAATTCTATTTTCAGATTTAATGGGAATTCAACAAAGTCTTGACTGTCGCATAAATCCGGAGTACCCATCTGTTTTTATTTCATTGTATTTCAAGCAGATTTAGAGGTTTTCATCTAGGCTATGCTTCTTTGATGAAGCGTTAGGGTTAGGGTTAGGATTAGGGTTAGCCCAACCCTAACCCATGGGTTATTTCAGTTAATGCGTACGGATGCAATTATATAAAATAATCGATAGTTTACGAACAGATGGTTATAGGTCAATTTAATTTATTTTGTTACTTTTATTTTGGAAGGCTGTAGCTCATCCTCCAGCAATACACAAATTATATAGTTCACACACTCCGTAAACTCGCTTACCTCGAGTGCAAATATCTGTTCGGCTCATTATCTACTCCGTGTTTTGGTAGTTACTTTGCTTGAATTGACGCAGTCTAAGCTGTAGAATAGACTACAGAATGTTTTATAGTTACAGCGCCATGCTTCATGATATTGGAACCGCACAGAATGCGTGATGGCGCCTTTAGCGTAGTAATGCAAATGGAAACCCCATCCGTTAGGTTCGTTCGTTAGACAGGATTCGCTTAGAGGGTTGCGAGCTCCATTAACCCGCCAATGGGGATATTCCGGTCAGATGGTTCAAGTGCCCTCGGAATGGTGTAGAGTCAAAACTATTCTAGATAGAAGATTTTGCGCTCTGTTAACGTTGTGACGCTGATCTGTGTTTTTATAGTTATCGGCAAAATATTGTCCAACCTCGATATGCAGCCGGTTCAAAGAAGATTTATGTTGGCTGGTCAGGTGTTTTCAGAGTTAAAGGGCAATACGAAGCCCATCTGTTTTCTACGTCTTGGTTGTGACTGTTGCGGCTGTCCTGTCTTGTCCTTCGTCCATGGGGCTGTCACGCTGTCACGTGAGTGAAATGACCTGAAGTACGACGAAAAACCCAATCTCATTTTAAACAAGGTTTTTACTGGGATCACTATTTGGGATAACAATAACATAATAATATTATTAAAATAAAATTAAAATACAAAATTGTTTATGTTTTATAATGTCGTCCCCAAGGTCATATCACCTCATGTCGCCCACAAACCTCTGACAAGCTCAGCAAAGTGATATTAGACTAAGTTCATCTTGACTATCATGGCGACCTGTACTAAATATATTGTGTTTTCATGGTAACTAAGATGAAATTAGGCTAAGCTCGCTTTGTGAAACTATACCCTAGGTTTAAATATCAATGAACGGATATTTGATTGTACAGTTACATAGGTTTAAAAGACTTTGGTAAAGAATAGATGTGATACGAAGTAGATTGACACGCCTGCTTGGTCTCTTTTCTCATTCCTAAGATCGCTTAAGACCCATGGAGGCAACTGTAATAAAACCATCAACGCAGCCGCATAACATTGACAGCGACATTCAATAAGGTGTCAGCGTACTTCTATTTCAATTTGTATAGGGCAATATAAGGAAGTTAAGTTAAAAGGAAAAGCAATTTAGTTTCACTATATGGGACCTAGTCCAATACATAAAGATCGACAGAATATTCCCTTTTGGCTTCCTGGAGGAAAACTGTAGCATTCCTACACAAAGTATAAATTTGATAGATCTCGATGTCCTCAAATACTTTTGGACTGTATATCTAAATCACGTGACCCCGTGTCATTCTTAGAATGTCTTCGTTTGTAATCGTTTATAATAGCTCGATACAGATTGCAAGAACAATATTAAACCAATTTACCTTATTTAGGTTACCCTAGTTTTTGCAATGCCAGGCCTAGTTCTGATTTCTGAATTCGATCATTGCGAATTCATCTGGTCTAAGCGGTTCCCCAAAGATTAATAAAACTCTGTTATGTGTAAATGGCAGAATCACATCCTTTCCTTCGGGCTTCCTTTGTCATTCAAACGAGATGTACTTCATCTTTCCTCCGACATTTGACAATGCTCAACTATAACGCGATGTGCTCCAACTATACATTACCCCGGTTTTGCAACCATACATTGAAGGTTTGGTTTCTTATATATTTGGAGATGTGCTCTAACAATACGTTGCTATGCTTTCGCAACCACAGCTGAAGTGTTTGGTTTTCCTGGAAATGTTTAAATATAACGAGATTTATTCCAACCAAACCTTGCTACGTTTTTCAAGCATAAATTGAAGTTTTGCGTTCCTGGCAAATGCTCAAATATAACGCAATATACTCCAGCGATACATTGCTACGCTTTGACAACCATCACTGAAGCGTTTGGTTTCATTGGCATTGATAATGCTCAAATATAACACGATGTGCTCCAACCAAACACTGCTACCCTATTGCAACAACAGCTGTAGCGTTTGGTTTCTTGGCAATGGTCAAGTATTTCGAGATACAGTATACTTCAGACACACATTGCTATGCTTCCACAACCATAAATGAAGCGTTTGGTTTCCTTGGCATTTGTTCTGTTCCTCTAGGGGTACCGTACGTAAAGACAATTTGAGTATCCTTGAAATCGAAACTTATTAGGTTTAACGCGTTATATATTTGACCAACCATTCTAACCAATAGCGGTTTGACAACAAATATTCTAACCATATTTTAGCACTTTTAACAAAGCAACAGGGCAATTTTAGATCGCGTGTGGCATATAAAGTATATCGGAATATTCAACCGTAACCATCATTATAAGACAGTTTTTTAACATATAACAGACAGTATAAGCTAAAACTATCAATTACAGGCTTATAGTTAAGTACTGGCGAGCTGTGTGTCTCTTATTATGGCAACGTGTACATTTATATATACGCTGGCTAAAGGTCCCGGGTTCGAATCTCTTCATTTATTTAAAATATATATACGATGGCTAGTACGCTGGCCCCACTAGCCAGAGACCCAGGTTCGAATCCCAGTTTATTCAAGCAACATTTTCTCTCTCTACATTAACGAACATATATGTGGATAAAGATGGACTTGTAGAGATGCAAAACTCGGCTTCTAGCTAGATTGGTAAAACACATTACTTATATGCCTTTTTTGTTGCTATATCTATGTTTAGTTATGTCATCTTTCACGAAGGTAAACAAATTTATCAGTTCCTCAATTGTTTCTTGCTGGAAAAAGCGTAAAAACCCACAAACTATTTCGGTGTGTTCATTAATCATTATGTTTAACTATGTTACACAATGGTTTTGGTTGTTCTCTGTATCCGTCCTAATATTAAGGTGTACCCAGATGGTGTATGTAATACACAGCCAATTATAAATCATTCGACACACGTATAAATGCAATAATGAAACAATGAGACTACAGGGTTGCCGTAGGGCTTGCCTATGGTCTAGTGCGTTACATGATTCTCATATTAACCCAATAGACAGGATAGGATATTTACTGGTTGTAATGGCCGAATAAAGTTTCCCAACCCTAAATGCAATTAAAAAATTTCAAATTTAGCTGATAAAAAATTAATATTTCTCTCTTCAATAACAAATCGTCCATATTTTTATAAACATTTAAATTTAATCCAACCTATTGATCAATACACAATAAACTTTTTTCGCAACTTTTGCAAAAGACCAAATATTTCAAATATTAATATTTACACCAGAGAGTAGTAAAATTGACAATGTATTTACATTTTTATGGAAGGCAAGTTAATCATAGTATCATTTGTTCAATAAAATAGGGGGCCCACGACCGTGGCTAAGTGGTTAATGTATCGGTGTGCACTTACTAATCCTACGTCTGTGTATACTATTGTTTTGCAGCTGTGGCTTATTGTTTAGCGGGTGATATTCAAAGTAATGTCATTCATATGTTGGCGTGCCAGCCCAGCATAGTATTAGCCATAGGGGTTTCTCGGTGTCTTTGAGACACCCAAGAAGCCATTTATGACACCCAATTTCAGTCAAATTTAACACGAGAAAGATAGGGGAAGAGTAAAACGAGACACCCTGTTTCTGCAAATATGGTGATTTAAGACACCCTCTTCCTCATTTCTGGCTAATACAATGCAGCCCAGTGGGTGAAAGAAACACCCTTCTGCCCCAAAGGTAACCAATAAAGACAAGATAGAGAGAAATCACAAAACCGGAGACCCCCAAACAGATTGGTATAGTTCTACGTTTAATCTCTGAAATGTTTCAAGGACACCTTGCATTTCTTCACTGGAAACAAACGATAGCAACATACATGACAATACATTGGAAAACACAACTTTCGATTAGATAGTCGACACAGTGTAAAACTTTACCATTGAGAACACGATGTGAAAATTAAATAAATGGTTGACACAGTGCAAGACATTAGTATACCAATGAAAACACAATGTACAAATTAAATTTATGGTTGACACAATGCAAGACATTATTATACCAATGCAAACATAATATACAAAATAAATTAATGGTTGGCACAGTGCAAGACATTAGTATACCAATGAAAACACCATGGGCAAATAAGTGTTCGACAAAGTGCATGCCATAAATTAAACACAATACCAATGAAAATACAATGTGTAAACTTAGGGTTGGCATGGTGCTTAACATTAACCCTGAGAGCACACTGTTCAGATAAATGGTTCTGATGATAACATATTCACGACATACATTCCCTATCCATTTATCAACATATACATTTAAAACGTCCAAGATAAAAATCGGCATAGTTGAAGAGATCTGTGATAAGACGTATATTGTGACAATTGTCTGTAACATCCTACGATTAATGTATATAATGTATATATAGATAGGTTTCTAGTGGGTTTTTTTCTAGTTTTTTTTTTAAATTTTTTTTTATGTCTTTTTTTCCCGATCCTATAGGAAAAAAACACGCACTATAATGATGGCTTAGTGATTAGCGACTACGGTTCTTAATCATCTCTTCGCGTGACTGAACCTCGGTTGATTCAGCCTGCAATGGCCTTGTTTTGTTTCTGTGTAACTATATCTGTGACGGAAAAGAGTGACGCTTCCGTATGAAATCGGATTCTCGCGAGAGTTTCCATAGTGGACGCGAGACTAAGATAACTCCCGTACGCCACGCACATTGACTTCCGCCATTATTTGGACCGACATTTGGCAATTGAAAGAATTTCAAAAGAAGATGGCCCGGATTTACCTTAGAGTCAATGTCCTAACGTAGGCAGTGGAGTCGATTTTATTTTAGCATGTCCCCAAAGTACATACTTCATGCAGTGCATTTCGCGAACTTCAACCTAAAGGATTTGACGGACAGGTGACTAGTTTACCAAGTTAACCATGCAAATTTTGCATCAATTTGCCCTACAATTGTGCCGTACATGAACGACGCGCCCTGCCAAAGTACGGTGCAAATACACTTAAACTTCGGATATCTTCGATTTCAAGCTAGCGGTTGGGAAAGAGCTTCATGTTGCCCTGGTGCACTCTCCGTTGTTTAACAGCGAAATGAGCTGCGCTAATAAAACATATGTAATAAATTGGCAGCTTTATTCCCCGTTGGAACACTAATGTTGCTGCTGTGCAAACACAGGACAAGTATGCTTGTAGCATTATAAGTATTTGTATTTTTGGACCTAAATGACCTTGTATGGAACACTGTTTGAGTCATAGGGGATGTAAGACACTTCATATGATTCGCAAAATCGAGGGTTTAGGCATGGGGGTTTTCCCCCGTCCAATTGGAAAACCCTGAATTGAACTATGGCCTCATTTGGACACACGCTTCTATGAAACTTAAACATACAAGGGATAGGAAAACTGTCAAAATTAGCCACCCAGTTATTTGAAAAGTGAAGCAAAATGACAATTTTGCACACCATACTTGTGTATGATTTTAGTTCGCGTATATAACCAGAATCGTAATGTCACGATTTCCCTTCAATAGAAAAGATACCATTCTCAATGGACTGTGTTCAGAAATTGACACTCTCGTTCCCGATGGTAGTGTGCTTTAACTCTTTATCTGTTTCTGATTAATACATTTGAGGACTTTTTTTTAAATTCACGTTGTAAGGATTTCCTTAAGCAGCGTGCTATACGTTAAGAATATTAGCTGCACATACACGTGTTTTGCTGTATCATCTAGATTTGTTACGGTTTTCTCCTACATGTACTGGTGGCTCTTTGATCATTGTTCATCTAACGCTTTGGCGAATGACCATTGTTATAAATGAATTTTGTGAATTTGAACGTAGGTGCGATTTCCGTTAGAGTTTGCGCAGGTTCAAATATTAACATGGACAACGTGCAATACACTACAAATTATCTTTGCTGCACATCAGGCAGCCTACTATTGTCTCATAACGTTTTGTTCACCTTGTCACTTCAGTCACGTGATATACGGTGCCATCTTTGAGTATTACCTGTTAGGTTAGAATCACGGTTTGTTTTAGGGTTAAGTTTATTGAAATTATTCGGGTTAGAGAGACTGGTTAACTGTTAACCCAAACCCAGTAACAACATATGTCCGCGTTTTGTGATTCATGGGAAATATGCCTTTAGTAAGCATAGCACTCGGTCCATTATATAGCAGATGCCTTACAGAATGCGGGATGATATAGCGCAATCAAATAAAGTGACAATGTACAGGCCATTGCCATGATTAATTTTTGATGTGGCCTACTTTTTGCCTTAATCACCTTACCAGACATCTATGAATTAACCATGAGTGATTAACAGGGACGTATCGAGTACCAATGAGCTTAAAAAGTAGTCCGTCACGCTATGAGCTTGAACAAGAGACAGATTACAAATGGCGCGAATTAGAACGTAACTCTGCGGAGATCTGCTTAACCAAAAGCTGCTATATAGCGGAAAGATCTCGCCTTCTAACCTGTTTAAGTCTTCGGGTCAATGGTTCGATCCCCGTCAGACCATTATGTGGACTGAAGCTTTAACACTGTTTAACACATGTTGAGCCCGGCTTCTTTCAGTCGATAAGTGACCTATCTTAAATATATCAAAGGCTTCTTGTCGGATTCAGTTGATGGATGGAGAAAGCTTCCCGTATAGGCTCCACGCCTGGAAAATCATGCGAACATGCGACAGTGGGTCGTGTGAAATCCTACGTTTGGTGAGAAATTAAATAAAATATTTAAATTTTTTTTTTTTTTTTAATTTTGGCAATCCGGAAAAAGTTGAACGTATCGCATAAAAGTTAATCCTATAGTACATGATGTTGAAGATTTTTTCGAACCATAATCGCCGTATGTAGAATCTGGTGAGAAAGTTTTAACCTGAAAATTAGTGGTCGCCAGACATTTTACATTTTTTTTCCAATAGCTCTGCTGGCATTCGAGCTATGGGACCAGGGGTCGGTTCCACAAAGCATTTTATGAAATTATGACTTAAGTCAAAATAAATTAATTTGATATTGTTGCCACTTGTCTGAACTTACTTTACAGGTTATACCTGCAACTGTGACTTACTTACGTTATAATAATTATGCTTAAATATAAGATTTTGAAATTAAACAGTGAAATCTGGCCTCCATAAAGGCGACGAGCTTTTAAATGTATTGTCTTGTTATTAGTTGGTGATGGTTGTATTTATTCTTCAAGCTACCATCGTTTGAAGAGTAGCAATGCGGTCATTACTTGGCACTGGAGGAAGTTTTACTTTCCACCAATATGGAAAGGCTTCACATCCTGATTGTGCTAGTGTCTATTATTGTTGGAGTACACCGCCGTCATATATTAAGTGAAATACCCTTAAGCACGGCGTAAACACCAGTCAGTCGGTCGGTCGGTTACTCAGTCAGTTACTCTGTCAGTCAGTCAGTCTTTGGGCTGCTACTTTAACAAGTCCTAGTGTTGGGAGGGAGCTTCCTGTTGCCCTGGTGCTTAAAGAGTTAAGGGGCAACGTGAAGCCGATCTGTTTGCGATGTTTTTGATTTATGTTCTTTGATTGTCCTGTATTTCTTGTCTGGTTGCAAATGGCGCCGAGGGGGGTTCCCTTGGCGCATTGTGCTATCACGCCGTCATTTGAGTGAAATGACCTTTTAAAGTACGGTGTTAAGCCCCAATCAAGCAAACAATCAACAAGGCATAACACCACAATCAAACAAATAAACAATCGGAGATGATTAAGTGATAATGAACATTATCGTATTTTCTATTATATTATAACAGCTTCTGTGACCTACATTTCTCATTTATAAAAGAATGCCCTGCTTGCCGGTCACATTCTGTTATCGATCGTTCTGAAAACAAATAAAATACTTAATGTCACAGTTACATTTAGCGAACGCACGTAAGCGAATGAACACATCTGTCAAAGGTTTTTACCCTTCAAAAGTGTCAATACTGTCGGTGTAAACCGGTCAAATCATAAGTATATATTGACCAAGGTCACGTACACGGGTACCGAACAAGTTAGTTATGTATACAGCATAAATATATTCTAGAGCACGTTATACTTATGAGGAGACTAAAAATGCAAGTTAACGATTTACAATGGTCAATAAGCACTTCCGGGAGTTAAGTTTTATTTGCTCTAGAAGACAAACGCCCCATTAACAATTCAGAAGAAGACGCCGAAGAGAGTACTCTACTGGTGATTTAGGGGAGTCGGGGAAGTCCACTATTTATGAGCGCCCAGACAAGTACTTCCTCCTTTCTTAAGAGTTTGTTCTAATGTAAACAAACCACACAGGCGTCCATCATTGGCATTGATAGAAAAGACTTCGCTTTTGTTGTCAAAAGCAATCATAACATGTCGATTGGGATATCACACGGACTCCCCCGGCTGCGCAAAACATTTTTATTTTATTTTCCATCGACAAGCATCCTCAAGTGACGAAGACTTGCGTACCCAGTTTTTATCGCTCGCTATTAGCTGTCAAAGGAGACAATAGCAACATTGTGGTGTAACAATGGTATATTAGCTATTACTGACCCGTTCCAAAATAACATTGGGTGCTTTGTTTTCAGTTCTTTGGTCTTTGTTTTGAAAATTACCGTTTGTCCACATTTACCCATATCCCAATCGCTATTAACAATATGGTATTTATACGTTACAATATGGCTATGCCCTAGAATATATCTCTTTACAAAAGTAGTCTTGCGGTCGTGGTTTAGTGCTGAGAGCCTCGGACAACGGACAGCTAATCGTACTTTGATATACTTACGAGGGAACCCATGGGTTTAAGTCCGTCTGTCGACCGTCACATATAAATTAAGGTCCATGCACTACTGGCTTAATTATCATTCCTTCTAGGCAAAACAGCTCGTGACGTAAAAGATGACACGTTGACAAGC
>JAVFBX010257793.1:0-19059 GCA_034783855.1 Mopalia kennerleyi | reverse complement strand
ACCTATTAGTTTTGTGTCGTCCCTTAGTTTACCTATTAGTTTTGTGTCGTCCCTTAGTTTACCTATTAGTTTTGTGTCGTCCCTTAGTTTACCTATTAGTTTTGTGTCGTCCCTTAGTTTACCTATTAGTTTTGTGTTGTCCCTTAGTGTACGTATCAGTTTTGTGTCGTCTCTTAGTTTACGTATTAGTTTTGTGTCGTCTCTTAGTTTACGTATCAGTTTTGTGTCGTCCCTTAGTTTACATATCAGTTTTGTGTCGTCTCTTAGTTTGTGAAGAACAGAGTCAAAACAGGCCTCCAGACACCTATCATTGGGGATCAGAAATCAGGTTCGTTATGTACTTACATATGTTGCTGTTCAACATTAATTTATGACATCTAAGCGATTTCTGCCAGAATGTTATTCTTATCATTGCTGTCATTTATGACAAATTCTCACCCTAATATGGTGGAAAACAGAAAACATGGTTAAAACCCCGCTTATCTTCCCTGGAAGACAGCAAGCAGTAGAGTGGACTGGAGGAAGATCAGCAGTCCAACACGCTGATCTATGAACCACAATTGTGGGGCAACCTTATTTCTGAGATGAAAATCAGTACTAAACTGTTAAGCATTGCTTTACCTAAGAAGCAGACTTCCAAGTGTTTTGTTTCAATAAATTTAAAATACTTACGAACAATTTCAGTTTTGATTCCAAACAACTGAAAAATTGGTTCTGCCTTCTCTCTGTATATTTTCTCTCCTTTCTTACTGCCACTTATAGGGTTAATAATTATCAGTAGAGATTTGGGCCTCTGAGATGCTGGAAATAAATTAATCTAACCATCAAACAGGTGAAAATTTCACATACAATATATATGTGTACATATAAATCAGTAAACATAATATTTTTGAAAATGTGTTTAACTTTGTGGTTTAAAACATTACTTCAGGCTATTTATTCATATGCCGCATGACAGCCAAACCACCCCTTAGACCTGCAGATATTCATACACCAGATGACGGCCAAATCCCCCCTTAGACCTACAGGTATTCATACACCGCATGACAGCCAAATCACCCCTTAGACCTGCAGGTATTTATACGCCACATGACAGCCAAACCACACCTTAGACCTGCAGGTATTCATACGCCACATGACAGCCAAATCATCCCTTAGACCTGCAGGTATTCATACGCCACATGACAGCCAAATCACCCCTTAGACCTGCAGGTATTCATATGCCACATGGCAACCAAATCACCCCTTAGACCAGTCACCTGTAGGTATTCATACGCCACATGCCAGCCTAACAACCCCTTAGACCTGCAGGTATTCATACGCCACATGCCAGCCAAATTACCCCTTAGACCTGCAGGTATTCATACGCCGCATGCCAGCCAAACCACCCCTTAGACCTGCAGGTATTCATATGCCGCATGCCAGCCAAACCACCCATTAGACCTACAGGTATTCATACGACGCATGCCAGCCAAACCACCCCTTAGACCTGCACGTATTCATACACCACATGACAGCCAAATCACCCCTTATACCTGCAGGTATTCATAGACCTGCAGGTATTCATACACCACATGCCAGTCAAATTACCCCTTAGACCTGCAGGTATTCATACGACGCATGACAGCAAAACCACCCCTTACACTTGCAGTTAGTAACAACAGATCCAAGGACAGAGCTTTTTAACTGGCTGTCTAATAAACAACTTTGTCTGGAACCAAAGAAAGACAGTAAGACGATTTAGACTAAAAATATTGTTATTGAATGTTTAAAAGTAAACCTTATTCTGTCAATCCTAATAAAACATGCCTTCGTTTATCAGAGGCTATTAAGACACAATTTGTATATTGCTGCTGATTACTGAGTGAATATCATTCATCAATACAATACAATTACCTCCCTTGGCTACATGCTCATTCAGCAATGTTTCCCACTCTGTACAAATGACATTCTGTCCACTAAACTTCACTTGACCAACTGAATATCTAAATGTAGGCAACTCGTGTCGTTTGATGTAATGAATCGTGAGGTCTGAACACTGTTGATCCGTGGCTTCTCCAGTCGCTTCCCCATTGTTTTGTGATGGAGGGGAGGTAACTTGAGCTTTCACAACCCAAGCAGCTCGTACACTTTCTCCTGCAAAGACTGAAACAGAAACAGAAGTGAATTAAAACATAACCTAGTTATTTTAAACTACTTCCATTATGAAATCAAAGGTGAAATAGGTTGATTTTTAATCAGTTTTTTTTTTGGCAATAGTTATACATTGATTCTATAGGTGGCTCTAGAACCAAACTGACTTCATAAACTTTAGGGGCAAAAAATTTACATTAAAATATATGGCCTTGAAACTTCAATTGTATATTATCACATGCTGGCTCAATTTGTCTTCTGAAGGCAAGGCCAAATCATCACGAGAGGCCGGTAATAGCGGCTGATCAATTTCCAACCTTCCCCATGGGTTGAGATAGACGAAGGAATTAGCCCTCTTCATTGTGCTAGTCTCAATACAAGTGTTAGCATTCTGCATCCAAACTAGCCCACATAATTCGGCTCTGTATATTATTCTACATGTGACATTCATCCTAATACAAAGTCCCAATTCAAGTAATAAATGGAAAGTGATATTTTGCTCCAAGTCGTAAACAGTGCCTAAAAATGTCCTATAATAGGCGATCACAGCTAAAATTGTTACGATATTTCAATGAAAACAATAAAATGTTATAAATAAAATGTTATAAATAAACCTTAATCCAAACATGAACCTTCAACAGGATTGCTTGGTGAACTATTCCCTCTTGCAGTGTTTGTTTGTTTGTTTGTTTGATTGGTGTTTAACGTCGACTCAAGGGTATTTCACTTATATGACGACAGAGACAAAAATAAAACGTACAAACAGATCAGCTTTCTGTTTCCCTTCAGCTCTGAGAACACCAGGGTAACATAAAGCTCCTCTTTTCTCGCCTCTTACAATAGACCGAGGAAGCCGAGGGAGTATTCTGCAGGACTGGCCAACCCGCTCCCCCACGGGGCCCTCGTGCAGTGAATTTAAGAAAGCAACAGCTAAGTCACATGGTTCCTTGACCCGATTTCATCACATATTTGTGCGTATTTTCCAGAAACAACCTAAGACAACAAGCATGCTTTATTTTATAGAAGCTCTGGCTTACAGATATCTACGAAAAACAACAAGTGATAAATCATGGATCTAGAAGTGGCAAATGTGCTGACCTAATTAGGTCAATCCTTAGATTGTTTACACATAAAGCCATGTGAGAGAATTCTCAACTATTGAAATGTGCATCTTTGCTCCAATAAATGATGTTTACCGTGCAAGCCCATAATTTTTTAAATGTACATGAGACAACAAGACAATAAGGTATTATGTTCACTAACTACAGACACATTTCCTACCTTATCTTAACCCTTAACGAAATACAACGCGCCATCTTGCCTTGTTCAAACAGAAAGCAAGAGTTGTCGTTCGTGGTCGAAGTTATCGCTTATGATTCGTTTACCGTTGACTGCATTGCCAAATCGACTACATATGGAGCCGAGCGAGGCAAAGTTTAGATTTGAAGTTCCGACAGGTTGCAAGAAGGATTCCTGCATCAGTATAGATAAGGTAGGAAACATTTCTGTAGTTTTTTGTACTCGGTTTCAGGGATCAGATTGAATCCAGGATATTTGAACATAAGACCTAGATGTGTAATATCTAGGTTTTATTTATACGGCTAAGCTGTGTCCTGAACATAAAGGGGACACAGATGAGATTGTGATATCTCAGTTAAATCCAAACCTGATGCAGAAGGATTAAACATGACATGGCTTAAGGCCTTCACACTATAAACTAGCTAAGCACTTGCGTATTTTCCGTTTAACCTACCATTAGCATTAGATACAAGAGTGGTCCCTTTCCTTTCTGGTTTTTGTTCTTCCTTGCTGGCAGATTCTTCAGCCACTGAAGTTGGCTTCCAAGTTAGTTCATTTTCAGTCAGAGTCAATTCACAATCAGATTTAGAGACAGTTTTTTTGATTTCTTGCACGAATTTCAGAGCAGATTGCTTCAGGAAATTTCCTAGGGTTTCCCCTTCAACAGATGCTTGAGCCATTTTCAGAACACTTGTTGTTGTTGTTGCATTCGTTGTTTCTGTCAACTTCGCTTATTTTTAGCACAGATTTCAAAGGAAAAATCAATGATCTAAAATTCAGAGATTCGCATAAATTATACCCTTTGCTAATGGCAAATATTAAACATTAGTGTCAAATCGACAAAGTCAAAGTTATGTTGCAAAAAGATAACTGTTTTCTTATCATTGTTTAAGCGTCCAGCATCTCGTCATTGTCACACCGGCTTCTGTATGAGATAATGCGCGACACAGATTGGTCGAGACTGTGATTATAACTCATGAATATTTATGAGATGATGACCTACATATTCTAGCTAGTGTGTTGGCTACAGCTTAGCGCCATAACTCACTATCACGGAAAAAAAGCATTTTCTTCGGACATACATTACATCAATAATCTATATAAGTGATTAACATATTGTCCAAAACTAATTGAAAGACACAACAAGTGTGTTTCCTACTAGGCAATTGAAATAAAATACATCAATAAGTAAATAAAACTGTTGCTTGGTTACCACATATGGCTAAATCGATAAACATACAATTATAAGACACACTTCAAGCGTCCCCGCCTGGAAGTAGCAATGATTAGGCCTACCAAGGTGCAATGGTCTACTCCTTTAAGATATAAAATATATATTAACGGCATCAGATAGGTCCCTCCTTGATCGTGGTCTCTCATTTGTCCCATCCCCCAAGCAGTACTCAGATAGTGACTTTAAGATTCAGAAAACAAGTTATATTTTCGGTTACCGAGATACATTGACTAGAGCAAATAGGTACAGAGCTGGCAATTTCCAGAAAAAGCCATTTACGGAAAAAAAACTGGTTATGTGCCCCCAGTCTCTGGTCCTGAGATTAGTGCCAGTGTGGTTAAACTTAGAGCAGATTTTGCTCAAGTTGCAAACACTAAAAACCACCCTAATCTCACAACATCTGAAATTAAGACAGTCTATTTGTAAGCTGAGCCAAAATCTTGATATCGTTATTAAACCAGCAGATGGGTCAGCTACAGTCATTATGGATAGGCAGGATTACATAAATGAGGCAGAAAATAAACGTACGTCGAGCCAAGGATGTTAAGCGCAATTATAAAACTACTTAGTTTAATTAATCATTTTTAACCCACCTTTTACATAATGTTGTATCAATATAACTGTCGTTTTACTTTATCAGGTTTCAACTTCCAAACAAAAGCAAAAAACATCTTCTCAATATTTTTCACAAATTCAAACTTTGGAGAAGGGAGGCAGAGAAATAAATGATAAAATTTGCTAGTAATTATAACGTTTTCAAAACGTTCATTCTTCCTGACCGAGTGAGCATTCGCTCTGACCATGGTTTGAATTGTTTTGTAGCATCAGTCAAGAGCGGCTCATAGCTAATATGTACCGTTGTGTTTAAGTTAAGGGAAAAAATGACACATAAATATGTGAAATTGGATTGGTCCCAATCAAGTTTGTAGCGATGATTGAAGGTCTCCCCACAATGTTTTTTGCAACCAATCCAAACACTTTTTCGAGGTGTTTATCTTTAACCCTGATAATGAAGCATAATAACTTAGTACATTCATGGATGATTCCTCGGACGGCTTGGAGCCGTCCATCAAAAGAACGAGTTGTATCGTCTGCAAACTGACTTATCTTAAATTCATTTCCAGCTATTTTTATACCCTTTATAGATGTGTTCTGTCTGACCATGATGCTCAGTATTTCGGCACATAATAAAAATATATATGGGGAGGCTGGGTCATCCCTGACGGGAGCACGACGTTTAATTTGTACCCAAACCATTTCGTACCAAGACATTTCGTATATTCAAACCATTTCGTACCAAGACATTTCGTATCCAAACCATTTCGTACCCAAGTCATTTCGTACCCTAAAAATATTAATGTGAGATTAACCAAAATCTTTTTACCAACAGAAAGAGGCACCAATGATTTGATATAAGAAATACTTTTACTTGTTTTTTTAATGAAATTGTAGTTTTAAATTAGGGCCGCTTCCCGTGATTGATTTCGAGGCACGTCATTCCCTCGAAATGACATGCATCCATCCTGACGACAGCCCCAGGAATCACTAAAGAAATCCGTTTTGTATAACAGAGGTATGTTTTAAAGATGTACCAAAGTTAAACAAATCTAGGACTTGTGAAATAAAATTACAAGATATCGAGTCGAAGGCTTTCCCCAAATCAATGAATAAGAGCAAGCCTGGGACCTTCATATGTTCCGTATATTGCATTAAATCATAAATAAATCTAACATTGTCACCAATAAATCGTCCTGATAAAAACCCACTCTGGGAATCTGATATTAAAGTATCTAAAATAGATTTAGTTCGACCAGCGATACAACCAGATGCTAGTTTATAGGTTGTATTTAAAAGGGAGCTAGATTGGTCGCCAATTTTTCAAAAATTGCTAACGCTATCTCCCTTTGGTAAGCAAGCGATAGTTTGTTTATTTTTTTTTGGTTGGGGTTTAACGTCGTACTCAATGGTATTTCACTTATATGAGGACAGGTTGTCCACTTCACGCTGTTCCTTGTCTTATTACGGCGGAAAACTGGCAGGAAACCTCGTAAAAAGCATCCCCGAGATTGCCGGAGTCATATCGTGTGACTCACTCATACGTACCTGATCCTGTGAACGGCAAATTGGAGTAGGATTAGGAAGCGCACACGCTACCACTAATTAAGCCACGACCGCGGGCCCTATTTCACATAAAAAGAAAATGTAACCAAACAGAAGAAATCTGTCCAGAAAACTATCAAATAAATATGTTTATACTGCAGTTTGGAGACTGGGTGTCTTTATTATGTCCTGATATATATATTAGCCCCCTATAAATCGACTTAAAAAGTTACTTAAAAATAATAAAAATAAAACAGATATGTGAAGAAAATCTCAAAACTATTAGTTAAGACTTTTCATTTATATGTTAATGTCCAACTTTCAACCTGTAAACAGTTAATCAAGCTATGAAAAACCAAAATTGGCTCTAGATGTATCTATGGGGTCAGCCACATATACATACACGTCCTACCACATCAAGCGATATGTTGTGAGACTATAATGGCTCTTCCAAGCTACAAAAGTTGACCAAATAATACCGCGTTAAAAGTCTGCTTTTTACTCAAGTGAGTGGGAAAAAGGGAGAATCGGATAAAACATGCTTTTAGTCCTCTCTATGCCTGCATATAATTCTGTATATGGAAAGAATTAAATGTCAGACGGTCGGGGATCTGGGACTTTGTTTTCAATGTAAACTTGACTGGTTCATCACAACTGCTGGAAAGTGTATATACCGTTACCACAGTTAAAGTGAACCACATACACATTATTCTCTGTGGAAATGTGTCTAGAAATATGAAAACAATGCCCACTTCAGCAAAGTGTCATTGCAAAAGCATATAGCCATGTGCTTGTGTTTATCTTTTTTGAGACCCGGATGTGACATGCGCACTCGAGAGTACGCTGAAGCTTGCCTATGAAAGCCCATGACGTACTTCGCCAAACATTCCTGCCCGAGTTACATCCCTTCCTTACCAATGGCATCGTTTTTTAACCAATCGTGTCTTTCGAATGTCGATGTATGTGTCCCTTGACGTAAACAACGATGGCGGAAGACGGTAAGCGGAAAAATAAAATTTGAATTATTCAAACATTTTGTTCTTTTTAATGACAAATCATCATTGAAACCTTATTTAACTTCTTAAGACGTATTGCATTATTCAGAATCAGGCGCGAACAGGTTCTACTACTATGCGAATCATATTTTGTCACAAATTGTCAAATGAACTGAAAAAACGTGAACGGACACGCTGATCAATGTATTAATTATGTGGACAACTCATCCCATGTTGTGTGATTGTTTGACCATCAAGTGTCAACAGGCGATGGCTTTGGTGCTCATCCGTGTGTGTGAGCTTCGGTGTTAAGTATTAAGAGAATTCAGATGATGATTCTTTCAGTCTCTCAGTGGATAATTATATTTCAACGAGTAAGTTATATTTAGTGGATACTGTTTCATGTTTTATAAGATGAATTTAAACACGAATAGTACAGAAACTAACTTGTTGCACAATGATTTTGTAAATGATGTGGCAGTTGACAACAGTTTCAGTTGATGGGGGGATTTGAGAACTAAAGAAGTAAGTACATGTATTAAGTTAGTCCTATTAAATAGGCTGTCGACATTTGATATTTATCGTTTGGACATTGACAGTACTTTGACGTCTTATCCTTAAATTCCATTTACGCAAATCACTTCGGCACCGTTAAAACAAAAGTACAGAACGAATTTACCGGTTTACTCAATTGAAACTGCGAGGCTGTGAAGTCAACGTGTTTAGCAATCAATTTCTATCCCCAACATCATATTTTTTGGTACAATCCACCAACTTCAACTATCGCTATGTCAAGGACACTGAGCTTGACTGTCAAAGATTTTCTGACAAAAACACTCTCAAATGCTGTGGAATTTACCGAAAAATACAATGTTGGTGTTAGAAATTGATTGCTAAACACACCGACTTCACAGCCTCACAGTTTAAAGTGAGTAAATTTGGTTTTCAAAGTGTTTTGGGCAAAAACCCGTTACATACATTGAATCGAAGGATAGAACGTTGAGATACTGTTTCTGTCCAAATGATAAATATCAAACATTCACGCCTATTTAATAGGACTAGTATTAAGTAAACTACTACTCATATGTAGACAGTACTCAATAGCTAAAAGTAAACAGTGACAGTCTTATGCACAGAGGCATTCTCTCCTCTAACTAGTCAAATCACTTATATTTAAAAAATGCAAGTATCATAGTAATTCCTAGTGTGTTAGTTATAGTTAGCATCATCATAGTAAAACATGTGATTTGTGCATACATTTCTAATTTGGTTTAGACTGCATTTAGAGGGTTCTGTTTGTAAATGAGTCAATCATGACCAATGTTGTATGATAAAAGTACAAACTGTATGACGAGTGTATGTCAGTATTATTGTATATGTACATGTATAAAGTCTGTTATTTTGGGTGATGTTCATGTATGTAGATTGTTGAAGGTATGTTGTATTTAATATCATTTAACACGATGGACAAACACTGAAACATCACAAAGAGTAATGCGAATCATGTATGCTTGCCTGCTTACATGACCTACTATGCAGCTACATGTATATATACTATGTACTGTGTGCTCTATTTAGAAATGTTTTCAGTTTTGTGATTTATTTATTTATTTCAAATTTTGTTAGATTAAATTCCAATTACAGATCATTGGTCAACATTACTGTGGGAGGAAAACTGGGTTGTAAAATTACCCAGAAAAACCATCTTCGGTTGGTTTCTGGCATATGAGGAATCGAACCCGCGACCCCAGAGGTGACGGGCTTTCTAGTCATTTCGTACCCAAACCGTTTCGTACCCAAACCGTTTCGTACCCAACCATTTCGTACCCAAACCATTTCGTACCAAATTTCTAATAATCCAAGTCATAATATTATCGTAGTTGTAACTTGTAGATTTATTTACATGAAAATTTCATAACATATATTTACAATATTTTGCACATCAGGCGTTGAAGACCTGGGGAATAGTAAAACAAAACTGTTTTGACAACATTTCAATTGGCGAGGAAATGCCACGAGTAGATAAATTGAATGAAATACAATTCGATACAGAGATATCGAGCTACTAACCTGGGGAATAGTAAAACAAAAATGTTTTGACAACATTTCAATTGGCGAGGAAATGCGCCAATCCTTCCCAGTAACCAGTATTTATCTAAACTATCCTAACCGTTCATCCAATCAAAATCATTCAAACCAAAGTCAAGTCATGTAAAAGATGGAAATTTAGTAGATGTTAGTACCGTTTAGTAGCATTTATACATTCGTGTGTTGATACATGAAGGAGACAAGAAAGAGACGAAAAAAGAATGAGTAACATGTATGGTGGTCCAATAGAACCACCCCTCGAAAAAATGTAAAATTTCTCGTGACCACTAATTTTCAGGTTAAAAATTTCTCACCAGATTCTACATTAGGCGATTATGGTTCGAAAAAAATCTTAAATATCAAGTACTATAGGATTAACTTTTATGCTATAAATTCAACTATTTTTGGTTTGACATCAATATTGAAGTGGGTTTTATACAAAACTTTTTTTTAAAATTTCTCACCAGATGTAGGATTTTACTCGACCCATGGTCGTATGGTCGCATGATTTTCCAGGTGTGAAAAGAACCATATGGTGACATGTAGCTAGAATGTGACTTATGTTGTGTATTGTTTCAGAAGATGACTATAATCAATAGAACAGTCGTTGTGATTGTTAATGAGCCAGTCAGACTTTGCTCTTCTCTATTCACAGGTGTTCAGATGGACAGGAGTTTCAGTGGCCCGATCATATCTATGGGGGAAGTTTTCACACCTGTCTGGCATTCGCTATCGTGAGTACTCCTTATCTAGTCACTCATTCTGGGATACCTGTATTATACCACCCAACCCACTTTTCTTCTTTAATACTTTGATTCTGCATCCAGTAAATTATGGATCCCGGGCCCCCTATATAACCAGTTTATTTACCAATCATGGGAACACAGATATAACCATCATGTTTTGATGTTTGTTTTAAGCATGGTAATTTAGTCATGGTTTTGTTCTGTAACTTCTGAAATTCTCAACTCCTCTGCTCACACACTCCTGGTGAAGTTATTTCAACTGCAGATCTCTATGTACATTGCTTTTTTCATGTCATCATTTGACCTATACTAACTGGTGAAGAAATGTGGTGAGTCCGCGAAGTAGATGTTGTTGATTGGTTTGTTAGTTCAGGGAGGCGTGGTCGGTCATTTATCACAGTATCCTGTATATGCTATCATATATAATCCAGTTGATGGTCAGGGTGTCCTATAAGTGAGATAACCTTAAGTATGATGTTAAACCCCAATCAAAAAAACAAACCCTGAACTTTTTTATTCAACATTTGTTTGTATCAAATTATGTTGACAATTAAATTTTCCAAGTTCCAAGTGGAAATAAAATTAATCCACAGTTGATGTCCTAAAAAAGAAGGAGAAAGAAAAAGCCCACATTTCCTAACCAAGTAGTACAGTGTCTATTGTTCTGGAATATCGGACTAGAAAAGCTTTAAACATATATTTTATCTGGGTTTGAATTTCAACAAAACCTGTCATGGTCTCCTGACAGAGGCAATGTGTTCAGCCAAGAAATAATACAGGTTTACCAAAGAAAAGGAAACAGATTTATGATAAAAATTTGAAGATATTTATCCACAAAATTTTAATCCTGATATGTATGTGAAATGAACTGTGTGTTAAATAAGGCGAAAATTAATATTTATTTTGTTTCGGGTAACGAGTAAAAGTTCGGCAAGCCGGGCCGGGCAATCGGAATTGTTTTTTTCTTTTTTTGGTAAGTTTTTGTTTTCATTGCCTGAGGTATTATAAATGCTCCAGTTTTCGTGATAAAGCTACAATACTGCTTGGTCCCTACGTAGTGTTATAACTTTAATTTCAATGTTATATTTACTTTAAACTCCTGTTAATATCTAGGTCGGACTACCAAACAGATTAGCAAGAGAGTCGCAATGTACAAGCAGTGGGTCATAGCTCCAGTTTTACAGCATGCCACAGACTGCCACACTCGCACAGACTTGTCACTATTTGTTATTTTTTTATTTTTACGTTTTTCTCTCTTAATGCTCATCATAATTTTGCTAGTGTATACAGTAGTTGTAACATAAATATAGAGAGCGTATTTTGCAACGAAGAACATACGACTAGAACATGTTTAAGGTTGTGCCATATTGTTGTATATGAACAGCCCAATGCTGATCTCTTGCTCCGAAACAAACTCTTTGCAAAGTTAAATAATTGATGTTTGCACAACAGGCAATGGACAGTTGAATATAGCTTACGTTATAATTTGTTGACCGCTATTGTACATTCTGATGATAATTAAACTGCTGTCTTTCTTAACAGTTATCCTCAGAAAAACGGAAATGATAAATTAGCAGCCTTTCAACCCCTGGAGAATGTGTTGTGGACTGTACATATAACAGGGTTGTTTTTATGAATTTAAACCAAAGCATGACAATGCAAAGCCACGTGTGTCTGTATAGTGGAATAACCTTTATTACAAAGTTAAACATCTTTCAAACAAACAACGTAAGTAAAGTTATCGCAGTAGGGCCTAATTAAAACAAAGCATGGAACTAATTTAGTAAATCATATTCATGTAAAAATAATTTTATAGTAATTTCTGTCTGAAAGCGCTCATACGCACTGCTATTTGCTACACTATCTGTGACTTTGATTGGTGACTTGATTGGTCGTAAGTACTTTCATCATGGTACACAACACAAACTTTAAGGTACTATCCTTTGTAGTAAACCTTTTAAAAATTTGTAAATTATAATATAGAAATAGTTTTATTTGTTAAGCGACAACATCCAAGTTTTCTTCATAAAATAAGATACATGATTACATGAAGAACTCTCCTAAGCACACAAGCTCACGGATCGTAACGCTGTGGGGGAGCAGGTTGGCCAGTCCTGCAGAATACTCCCTTGGCTTCCTCGGTCGATCCTAAGAGGCGAGAAAAGAGGAGCTTTCTGTTGCCCTGGTGTTCTAAGAACTAAAGGAAACAGGAAGCTGATCTGTTTGTACGTTTTATTTTTGTCTCCGTCGTCATATAAGTGAAATACCCTTGAGTACGACGTTAAACACCAATCAAACAAACAAACAAGAATTGAACAGCTGTGGGTTAGGATTAGGATACATGGACCCATAGGCCTATAGCCTAAACCTATAGCAATAACAGCCCATTTAAATAAATGAAAACCATAACAAATTATATAAGCTTATTTAATTTTTGAAAGCTCGGAGTTGTACAATTCAAAAATACAATCTACAACTTCAAGGCACCAGGCACTTTCATGACACCCCCTCATAAAACACCAGTTCAAAAAGTTATGAAATAGGGGGAAAATAAGCTCACTTTTTTATGTTGGAAATATGAAATAAAACTTTTCAAATGTGTTCATTTAATAGAAAAACGGTAGTACCACATAAATATGACAGGGTTGCATCAGTCCATGAAGCATATTTATGAAGACTATGTGTAAATGTTCCAAATTTCAATTAGATAGAAAATTATGTGCCAGGACTGAACCGGAAATCTTCACTTTATGATCAGTAAGTTTCCCGTGGTTAAAAATAGCATATACACAAGCTTTAAAAACTTATATTCACATAACCCCCCACAGCAAATTGTATTTACATCTAGTCATCTGCATGTAATATAAATAGAGAAAACAGTGGGACGAGGAGGGTCCTATACACGGGGTTGACGAGGTAGGCATTTTGACATATAAAAATGGCGCCCCGTAGCGAGGCCTGTTATTGCTAATAAAACGACCACTTGACGTCCATTTTAACATCAAAATCAATCATTTCTCAGCAGTGTACCCTACTCACGTTTGATCGATTTATCTTCCTGATTTGAGAGAAAGATATGGCTGGAAAGGCCTGGGTGTCTCTCAGTTGGGAACCATCCATCGACCATCGGTGACTGTTCAACGAACAGGACAGAATGTTTTTTCGAGAGGTAAAAGGCCATGCAGAGTTAATATTATTTTTTTTCAGAGATGGCTTATTTCTAAACGTTTTGTACAGCTGGATGTGGTATCTCTGTGGTGTCTATGTAAAGATGTAACTTTTCTTATGCGATGCAAAAAGGAGGATGCTATTACAGGCTGGATTCATGTTGCTTAGGCCTCAGAGCACCAGAGCAACAAAAATCTCCCTCCAAATATCTTTGGAACAATTTTTATTATTGGTCAAACAAAATTTAAAAACACACACTCACAAAAAAATTGCAAATGTAAATTTGTTTGAATATTAT
Source organism: Mopalia kennerleyi (assembly GCA_034783855.1). Lineage (NCBI taxonomy): Eukaryota > Metazoa > Mollusca > Polyplacophora > Chitonida > Mopaliidae > Mopalia > Mopalia kennerleyi. The sequence continues at coordinate 4,998 of JAVFBX010257793.1, read as the reverse complement.
AGCTGTTAAATTCATAGTACATCTGTTCCTTACTCACCTTGCTTAATTGAAAACGTGGTCAATTAGGAGGGATCTGGCTGTTTTCTGGTTTACCTCGGAGCTATGGGCCAATCGGAAGCTGATCAATATTGTGATGTCAGTGGATTACACCTTGTATTTCTTCTCTTGTTTGGTCTTTAGTGTAGTTAATCCTTAAACCCATTCGGCTGGTGAGCCTTCATACGATCAAATTAAACTTAAGTAAGGCTTCCAGCGTCAGTCAATCAAACAAACAAATCAATTAAAGATTCAATTCAATACTTTATTGTTAACAGCATTAACTTCTTATATGAATCTAATTTCAAAATCTTACTGTCAGACATATTAAAGGTTTAAATGAGCTTATAGTTTCCAATATGAAAATGTCACTCTAACTCCATTTTGCAGCCCTCTTAAGCATGTCTTATGAAACATACATATAATCTACATGTAAGTTGAACATAAAATTTACTCCAATCGCACAATGCTATCAGTACTGAATATCATAAAAATTGTGTCCAACTGTAATTTCTGGATGCTTAGTAAGACAGGCACCTGATCATTATAAATTATAAAGACTTACCTACCTGGTGTGTTCTTGACTACTTTATACACATAATTTATGTGAAATAAGCTTACACCAATAGGCTACGAAAATACACACAGAAATTAATATCCTGTCTTATGCTGTAAAACTAAAATACATAAAATGGTAAAATGGTAAAAGAAGACTCCCCAGAAACAAAATTTTTACACTAAACATAAAGTTTTTCTAAGGTAGGCAGGTGTGGCTAGCTATAGATATTAATTGTTTTAGTGTAAAAAAGTAACTACTGAAATTTAATAGTAAACTGGTAAAGTAAAGTTTGTACACTCTACATTATTGTAAGTGTATTTGACAAATATGTCAGTTGTTTAAATGTCTTGTCATTCTGACTTGTCAATACAGGGCATCTCTATTGTAAACTAATTTGAAGTTGTTTCAAGTAATAATTTTGTTTTTTCATTCAACAGAGCTTTGGGAAAAGGTTTATTCACATCGCTGAAAACCAGGTATAGTACTGTTTTTTCAAATAATTGATTGTTCTATTTTGCCTTTGCAGAAAGGCTTAAGCTTTAGTGGGTTTTTTTCATGTATTTTGAGATATAATTTAATAACAATCATCATTCATGTCAAATAAAAAATAAAGTATACTATTTATCTATCCTTGTGTTTTAAGCAGGGTCTTAGCCAGAAATCAAAAGTATGAGCACGGGTGTTTTTTGCGAGGTTTCATCTCGGTTTTCCACCATAATAGTCATATAAGTGAAATACCCTTGAGTACAATGTTAAACCCCAATCAAACAAACAAACAATCAAATAACTGGGTGTCCAATTTTTACAGTTTTGCTATAAGCTTATTCAGCATGATAAAGTTTCTTAAAACAGGGTGTCCAAGTGAGGCAATTATTCACTTCAGGGTGTCCATTTGGACGAGTGGATGGGTGTCTGCCTAAGCCCTTGCTTTTGAGTATAACAAGCTAATGGCTGTTCCTTTTGACAGCAGTCATTATGATGGTTGAGCGGGTGATTATCAGGAGCTTCTCTTATTTGTTGATGATAGAAGGGGCCAAGTGAAGCCGATCTGTTTATGATTTCTTTGTATTGCATCATGTGATTGTACATGTACCATCATTGTTTTTGCCAGTTATGTCAGGGGTCATGGTGGTTTCCTTCATAAGAGTGAAACCATTTTACCAAAACTGGCTAAAGTATGGTGTAAAACCCCAATCAAATAAACTGTTTGAGCTCAGCTTAAGGTTGCAAATCTGCTAAAGGTGCATTATACATTTTTATGTTATGTACAATTTGTAGTTACGACTTCAGGGGATTCCCCACATTTGTGAAATTTTGATTGGTTAAGACAAAAGAACGAAACAATCGACCAACCAAAACTCCTCAAATCAGGGGAATCCCCTGAAATTGATACTTTAAAGGAGAATGCACCTTTAGAGAAAGGTATAATAATACATGTAGTCATTTTCTTCATCACCTTGTTCTGAAAATCAAATTGTGAAAAAATGACAAATTAAGGCTCTTTGATATCATGAAAATGCTTAAAATAACAATTTCTGATTAAAATCACATTTTTATTATCTACTGAATATTCAAATTGTAAAAATGTTTTTTTATTAAATGGGGTGGAACAATTTCGAGCCCCTAATAAAAGGGGCTCTTACTCTATCAATACAGGGTTTTCCAGTTATGATGTTACGACAACAGAGTGATGTCCCTTTGAGAAATTAAGTTATAGGTTTTTGGCAAGGGAGGGCCAATCCATAATTTGTACCATGTTAAAAATTGTGGATTGGCCCTCTATTGCCATAAACTAATAACATTATTTCTCTAAGGGATGTCACTCTGTTGAAAATAATTTTGCAAACTTACAGTTTAACGTTACTAAAGCAGTTAAGCCATATGATTTTCCTTTAACCATAACTTAGAAATAAAAATTTTTGCAAAACTTACAATTTTAAAGTTATATTTTCCAGAAAACCAACAACCCACAATGTTAAAGTATACGCAGTCTGCCCTACATCATTTCCCAAAGGGATGTCACTCTCTTATCGTAATGTCATAACCCAACACCTCTGTATTGCTGAATGTGTCTGGTTTCAAGTTTGTTATTACACAGGCATTGGGTCAATAAATTGATACTTTCACTCTTTTTATAAATATTATCATGATTATAAAGTAAAAGTCAATATTTAATTGATATGAGTGCCTTTATCTACTGTTATTGGCCCATTTTGTTATGCTTGGTGTGCACGAACTAGAGGTTTAGTTTCTCCACCATTTGACCTTAGTCCTAGTTGGACAGAGTCACTCTCCAACAACATTGAATAATTTTTGACAATTTTTTAATTTTGTCGTTCAGACATTGACAGTGTGGGCGGTTAAAAAAAAAAAGTCATCCGACTTATCCCTGTGAATGATATTTTCTTGTCAGTTTAACAAAAGGCTGTTCAAATTAAAACTGTTAAGCTGGCAAATAAATACAGACCTAAAGTTATTCATTGTGAATGTTATCTTCAGTTTTTGCCCATAAACAACTCAGTGGCTGAAAGTAGAAAACCCAGGTGATCTGATATCTGTTTTTCAACTGCATATTACATGCCGGGGTTTAGCAGGAAATTAAAAGTGTATGTCCAAAATGGTCATTTTGCTTCGCTTTTTAAGAAACTGGGTGTCCAATTTTTTTTTACAGTTTCCCTATCTCCTGTATGTCAAAGTTTCTTAAAACAGGGTGTCTAAATGAAGCAATTTTTTAATTCAGAGTGTACAAAGGCAAAATCTTTTTCTCGCCCTAAAACAAGTTTATGTATCAGAAATATGTCCCATGGGCAAGCTCAAATGAACTTTATTCCCCCAATGTATTTGTTATATTGGTAAATAAATCCAATCAAATCAAATCAAATCAAAGGACGAGTGGACACCCCTCTGCCTAAGCCCTTGATTACAATACATGTACATAACAATTGAGTCAAGAGCTTGCACAACTGATTACTCACAAGCCTTTTCCATTGATCATGCACCCTCTGGTAAAGAGCAGTTTGTTTGAAGAGTAGCAATGCTGTATTTACTTAACAATTCAGGAAAATTAACTTCCTAACATTATGAAAAAGCTTCTCATCTTGGCTGGGCCAGTGTCAATTATTGTTGGATTACACCGCCATCATATAAGTAAAATAACCTTAAGCACGGCGCAAAACACCAATCAATCAATCCATTCATTGATCAGGTTTTCCGTCATGTTAGTAAAATGATTGAATTTCATTGACACTTTAAATTCCCAATTGCTTGTTACCATTTACTAATATCATAGGCAGGGGGCTTAGTCAGAAACCCAAAGTATGGTCCCCAAAATGATCATTTACTTTGTGTCCAGTTTTTACAGTTTCCTTATCTTTTGCATGTCAAAGTTTCTGAAAACAAGTTGTCAAAGTGAGGCAATTGTTTAATTTAGGTTGTCCAAAGGACGACTGGGCACCCAGTGCCTAAGCCCTTGGTTTCTTTCCCCTGTCACCCTGTCAACCAAACCCAAACTGTGGACAAACATAAACCAAACCAAGCAATGAATCTACATTTACACCTGTCATTAAAAGATAATTTTATCATTTTTGTTCTGAGAATTTACCTTTTAGTTTGGCATTTCGCTATCTAATAAAAATGATTATTTATTTTGTTTGTTCAGCACAAATGGAAGGTTGGGAAGATCAACCATGTGGCTATAGCAGTTCCTGATATTGACAAAGCTGCAGCCTTATACAGAGATGTGATGGGAGCTAACGTCAGCGAGAAACATGTAAATATAGGCGGAAAAAATGTTCACACAGTCTGGGACTCGCTGATTTTTTTAATGGACCACCAGAAATTTCTGACGAAGTTGTTTGATTGGACCATTGATAAAAAAAAAACAGATAAAGGAAGAAAACCAAAACTAAATGTATCGTCTATATTCTACCTGATAATACTAATAATTACAAATTCACATTTTCAATAAATGCTTAATTATTCATACCCTAAATCATCTTAAATTCCATCCACATAATTGTTACTTTGAAGTTTATTGTAAGAACTTGTGTTTGGGAGACAGATGACACATTGTTCTATTACAAACCATCAGGATTTCTCAGAAACCTGAATTTGTTTGTTAAACTACTAGAATACTGTTAGAACTTAATATCATAGCAAAACGTTTTACGATTAACTGTTTACATGTAACTAGACATTGATTTTACTATTACCAGAAGTCCATTAACTAGAAATGTGAAACGCCGTATTCAGTAGTGTAGACGGCATTGTATCCCTCACTCATGTTATAAGAGATAGGGTGACGTAGAATGTATGTCGTGAGAAGTAGGCTGGCAGAATAGTCTGCTTGGCGCCGGTTAGATTTGAATCGGTAGCTCTCGCTAAGCATCGGTAACTGTCGGTAA
>JAVFBX010257682.1:0-19061 GCA_034783855.1 Mopalia kennerleyi | reverse complement strand
CAGAGCTAAAGGGAAACAGGAACCTGATCTGTTTGTACGTTTTATTTTTGTCTCCGTCGTCATATAAGTGAAATACCATTGAGTACGACGTTAAACACTAATCAAACAAACCAACAAAATTTATATCTTTACTTCGTACAAACAACTCAATGGTATTTCGCTTATATCGTTACTTCGTAAAACAAACCAATCTCACCGGGATATTTACCTTTTATATCTACGGTCGAATGGTGTCCCAGAACCAATTAGAAATCAAATATCACAATAAATCGCTTATATAACATCAGTTTGATTTGCTCGATGATTTACATCAAGGGAAAGTCATTTCACCAAAACGGCAGAGGCTCTAGTGGGAATGGCAGGTGGTGGGAGGAGAGGACGACTAGACAAGACGAACACAGAGTCTGGTTTTGTTAGTTAGTTTGTTTAATTGATGTCAAAATTTGTTGTGTCATTTAAAACTAATGGATGCTGGCACAAAAACAACTTTATTGGTAAATAAAAAAAATAATAAATTCAAGTAAATTTGTATGTAGACTTTCTGTCTTGTTATCTATTCTATGTAATGACGTCCGTTGACACCAAATCGTGTGTTTTTTATGTGACACTAAACTGATAGCACTGCTACATTAGATAACGGTCCAATGACCTTTTCTCCCACACATACAGCAAGAGACAGCCACAGTCCGCGACTTGCACAATCCAAACTAACTAACACTTTATTTATTTATTTATTCGATTGATGGACTGATTGATTGATTAATTGACTTAATAATTCAATTACCATTTTTGCTATTTTCAATGCATTTCATTGACCATCATTACTATAGAAAACTAACGGCCTTCTCTCGGCCCTCATGGTTTAACTTGTGACTGCTTTAACGGAAATATTCCTGCGTTACTAAATTCACGAGCTATCATGTTTATTGACCTTCAGATCAAATATCACAAGTAGCTTATTATCTCAAAATGTTTAGAAACTATATCTTATCTTTGAAATGTCATGGAATAGAGATTTGAAACAGAAAGTCGTGAGTTGTTTTATCTGATAACCTCTCCCCCCCGCCACCCCCGCCACACCTCCATTTTATGAGGACTGCTCGCCCTCGAAACCACAGCTTTCATAAATAAAGCCAAGTCTCGCGTGGTTTATTCCAGTCTCGCGTTAATTCGCGAACCGAGCCTCGCACCGTAGAAAGGGATATAGTTCAGAATAAAAATGATCGTCTTAAATTATGTCGCGGTGCCCTCCGCGACATAATTTAAGATAGCTTTTCTGATAAGCTATTTTCGATAATATCTCAAAGGTAATATCGACCACAGAACCGTTATATTTTGTTACAAAAATCTGCTTCTATCCAGTCACCAGTTGTTTACTATTCGTTTTTCTCCAAATTCAACAAACTATTGTGCCCATCGTTGTCGTTAGAAAGTAAAAAAAGAACACGATACTTCTCAGACATCAGAGAGCGGAAGAGTAAGAACTCCATTATAGAAGAAATTTTTTAATTTTCTGCATAGAAACATACAATTTTATCATGAGTGCGCTTTGGCCTCTTCCGCCTGAGCAGCCTTGGCGAGAGCTGTAAGATGCTGAATCTCTTTCTGTACGGCACATTTCAGAGCTTTATCTTGAGCAGATTCCGTGCAGGATTCCGATGTCTTGGTGTGGGCCTCAGTCACCTCGGCTTTGCAGCGTTTGGAAGCTATAATAGAAAAATGAAGACGGGTTAAATTTCGCATGAAATAACGAAGACGTGACAAGGTTAGGTATTGTCTGTCGCCCCCTCTATAAATCTGAATTGAAATTCATCGTTTGACCCTGACCTTGTCTAAAATTGACAAGGGCTGGACTTGACACAACTAAACTTATTGCGTCTTATTTGCTAGTATTTAGACATATGGACGGATTATTAATTGGGGAAAATTATGAAACATTAATAATCTGTCGAGTGTTTTCAGTGGTTTAAATTTATAAGACAATTAACATATCACATGCTTTTTAAAAAATAAATCGAAATCGAAAATCGAATTTGTTTTAACGAAAGATATGCAGGTCATCTCCCTTGACGGTATGTTGTGAAATCAGACGATCTTATCAACACCCTATTATTTTCACGACTGTGTATTTTATGTGCATTTATCCAATCTGATTACAATATGAGCTTTTCTTGATGCCTGTTCAACATTTGCACCCAATAAGTCTGAGTTAACAAATTAAGTAAAACGGATTGACAACTAAAACTTACCCATCATGTAAGGTAAAAATGAATTGTTAGTTCTGGGTTAGGATTAATACTAAACCTAACCCTAAAACTAACCCTATACTAACTCTTAACCACAACTCAAAACCTAACCCTAAACTTAGCCTAACACTAACCCTAACCCTAACAATAACTCGAATCCTGAAACTGAAATTCACGTCATATCTTACATAACGGACTGACCAAAAACTCAAAGACTTGTTTCCACGTTTATGGTACGATGGTATGTGTTTTTCTATGAATCGAATCTGCTAAACTGTCTACAACAGTTCGGATTGTCAGTCGCCTTACTCACCGAGGAATCGTTTACCAAAGTGAAGAGAGCAGTGGTGAACGTTGTAGTGTAGCTTAAGCTGAGTTCCTTCCAATGGCATCTGGAAACATAAAAAAAAGTCGTATTGACTGTATTATTGAATGAACGAATACATTTATGATTCAATAAATAAAATGAACGAACCAAGATAAGCAACTTTAGAAACGCGTTACCTGGACACAAGTATAATGATAAATAAATACATAATAAAACTAATTTTCTATAAACCAAATGCTGTTAATATATTTCAGTATTAATACTTACATCTCCGGATTGTCCGTCAAAGAAGGATTTGACAAAGTTGACGGCTTTACCAATAAACTGGTCCAGGTGAGTTTCCTTCAGAAGAAGGTTACTGAGAGAAGGGAGAGCCGCGGACAGGATCCCAGTCACCAACTGACGTTTGGCAGGATGAGCTTTAGCCTCTTCCGCCTGAGCAGCCTTGGCGAGTGCTGTGAGATGCTGAATCTCTTTCTGTACGGCACATTTCAGGGCTTTATCTTGAGCAGATTCTGTGCAGGATTCCGATGTCTTGGTGTGGGCCTCAGTCACCTCGGCTTTGCAGCGTTTGGAAGCTGCAACAATTATGGAGATCAGTAAATATTGCCCTATATCATGACAACGTGACAAGGTTCGATTAACGTGTCCCTGTCTCGCATACAAATCAAAATCTGCCTCATTTTCGTGCCTTACAATTGCCTCAATCACTGATTTATTTTGAAATAAAATACATGCCACGCCTTGTTTGTTTTTTTATCCAAAATTGACATGACAAGATATGTGGACTGATTTTTCATTAGAAACTTAATCATACACCTTCGTTTTCTTTCAATGTTTGTATTTAATAAAACAGTCAACGCGAAATGAGCATTCAAACTTGTTTTCGAAATTGAAATGAAAGTTATCTCCCTTGACAGTGTAGTGGAGTTATGTCCTCTCATCAACACCATGTTATCCTGTGCGTCTTGCTCTCTTAAGAAGTCATCACATATGTTAAGAATAAGACATTGCTTTAATTGCTTTACAGTCTAGACAAGTAACACTTCAACTACTGAACAAGTTGCAATCCGATATTAAGATTTCCCACATTAAATGTAGTGGGCTGCATAGTAAACTTGAGATAAGGCCGTTTGAGTCTCAACTGAAGTCATTAGAGCCGTCACAATGACGGATCATTGAAAAAATAACGACAAATAACTTATACATTTTGGCAATCAAGCTTTCGGAAAACTCTTATTCCATTTTCAAGATATGTGAAGGTAAAGTATAACATCAAGGTATATACAGTTGGAGAACAATGGGAGTTGAAAAACACAATGTGATCACCATGGGGTGAGAATTAGGTGAGAACAATTAACAATAGAACTATTTACAGCGTATTACAATAGAAGGTCAATTTCATTGATATGCAAATGTTCCAAAATACTGAACAGTGATTGGTCTATACAAGGTTTTGAATATGTTTATGTGTTGAATAATTTGAGTGGTACAGAAGTAATGTTTTGATTTAAATTTGGTTCATGCTGGGATATAAACTTGTAGTGATTCTTTTAATTTCAATTTAAATTCCGTACGGCTTCTGGCAATAATATCGTATATACTTAGATTTGGATTGTGGCCTGTTTTAAGACAGTGTTGATGGACATTGTCCGCATTGTATTTTGTTAACAACAATGGCTGATTTCTTCATTGACAACTTCCATTGTTCTCCAACTGTATATATACCTTGATGTTATACTTTACCTTCCCATATCTTGAAAATGGAATAAGAATTTTCCAAAAGCTTGATTACCAAAATATATAAGTTATTTGTCGTTTTTCCCCAATAATTGGATTCAATTATAATTGTTTTACCGCCTTACTGACATTAAATATGAATGGAGGGGGAGTAAATGTTCGTTCTTATATATGCACATTTCGTTTGTGTCAAACGTTTATATGGTTTTGTGGACCTTTAAAACAGTCAAAAAATATCGTGAATGAGGGAGACTCATGAGCTATCCATCAGCATAGTAATACAACTGCGCGTTGTCAACTGTCAAGCTCACCAGCTTTCCGGACTATACGGAAACGGACGAATTAGAACAATACCGAGTATCTGCTTTTATGTGGATTGGGCCTGGATAAGGCCGAGTTTGATATCACTGTATGTTGTAATCCCAGGTTCCAGTGAGTGGTGTATGTTATTTGTGTAATAAATTCTCGGAAATGAAAAGAGTAGTTTTACTCTAGTGTTAAAATATAGGACTTCAAAACGAGTCCGGCCACATAAATCCAAATCACCCAGATTCTCGGAGAGATTTTTTAAACAGTTATTTTATAGTTTAGTTAATAAAATTCCAACAGTATGCCATCATACACGAGTCTGTGATGGTCAATATATGTAGGACTGATTCCAATATAAATACAAACAAAGACACGTCCGTTAGCTCTACACATAGGGGGTTCGCTTCTAGCATTAATGTTCTTAATCGTTAACAAACACAACTGGCATTATTTTCGTTATTTTGGGATAAAACTTTCTTAGTTTGATCAGATTCTAGTTCAGAAAATTTTGCAATTTGAAACCCGTCCGGGAATCGAACCCACTACCTCCAAAGTAAGGCGCCAAATCGCCAGCAGTAAATCGATTTCCCGGATGGGTTTCAAATTGCAAAATTTTCTGAACTAGAATCTGTTCAAACTAAGAAAGTGTTATACCAAAATAACAAAATAACTGTTAATCTTCACTTTGTAAAAGCCACAAACATTATCACAACTGGCATTGTTTGAAACATTGAGATGCCCTCTTGTAGGATAGGAATAACAAATTAGTCAACGTTTTACAGCGTCTCGTAGTTGTCCTGTCTTGTCTTCGTTGCCAGCATTGTCGATGGTGGTTTCCTTCACCGATTGGGCTGACACGTCTTAATATAAGGTGATAACCTTAAACACGGTGTAAAACAAACAAATAAATAAACAAACAAACGATCGTGTGTGTACTACATGATTTTATTTTGTCACGGAATACAGTGACACCATTTTTGTTGTAATAGTGCGTTCTGTAAGCTTTATCCCAGCACCCACTTGCACATGTATAGCAACACACCCACATATATAGTAATGGTTTCCCCAAGACAGTTCAGTGCAAAATTAGTTTCCTGCGTATTTGTCTAATATATTCATTATTATCAATGAATATATTATATTGTAGAGAAAGAAAATATATATTTTAGTTTGTACATACAATAACGTTATCCCGCAAGAGATACATGAGTCCGTTACATGTCCACTTTGTGGACGGGATATAACGAGTTACATATCCTGTAGATGTATTGTGGCACATGGTGCTCACACTATTTTACTGTCAAAATGAAATCATTGGTAACTCTTCGTTGTAGTGCAGTTAATTTATTTATGGCTTCCAAATACTTTTCAATAAACAATCATTTATCCAGCTGATCTGACTTTGACAGCAGGCAGAACATAGGTTATTTTCCCTTGATTTTGTCAGCATTATCTACCCTTAGATAATGAAAGTATCTTGCAGCTATTCCTATTGTTCATTTCAATATCAGAGTAATCGTTACTATCCTTTCTGTTTTCAATTTGTTTCAATTGATTATGTTCTTTACCTGCCGAGTCCTTATACATCGTTGAATCACATGCCTTATCAGTCTCTCATTATATTCAACTAAAAGTCAGCTGGTTGTTCTTTGTTTTTGTATCATGTACATTCAAACTTAAAATAATTGACAAAAAGTGTAAAATTCAGTCATCTATAAAAAAAGAAATTTGGGATAAAGATAGATCACCTAGCGCTGTACCCGTATAATAAAAGTTTTATACTATATGATTCTTAAAACTTCAGGCACGTAACGTTTAACCTGTAAAGAAATGTGAAAGAAGATTGTAATTAAGTTTCCCTTACAGCAAACCAACGTACAGGGCCGAATTAAATATTTCTTTAACCTATCGTAATTGCGAGTTAGCTACGAGTTAATAAGTCGTGATTACGAGTTAGTACCCGATATTGAATATCGTAAATTATATTTGTTAAAAGAAAACCGGTATTAAAAGTTTACGCTACCCCAACCAAAATGTGCAGTTGTCATATTCATATGTAGGCTTCATTGTACGGCTCAATCGCAGCATTTTGAACTGCTGATGTACATCACATAAAACAAGTTTGATACTTCCATTAGACACTTGCTCGTCGTTATTATTAGGTAAAAGCCAATAGCAGCTGAGAATATCATCAAGTTTCTCCATTTTTGTATGACGTGCAGATAAAATAATTAGTATAGGACTACATTTCATCAAAACTAAAACCGGTGCTGTAAAGTATTAATCTACATAAGGTATTACATGGATCTGTAATAACTTTATTCTTCAATATCGATTCCCCCCAGAGTATGCATAGATCTGCGATAGCTAAGACCGACCAGTACCATTTGCACTTAAGCACTGGCCTGTCTCCCAATTCTCTCAAGTCTCAATAATGGCCTGGAAAGCCTGAAGAAGTGGGTTGATTTTTGCTGAACATCTCTCTGAGTGTCTGTCAACTTGACGCACCGCATTCCATGTGAGCCGCCAGTACCTCTCGCCTTGTTATTTCCAGACAGGGGTCACTCAGTTAGTCAGTCTGAGAGGGTGCCTTATCTAGTCCCACCAACGAGTATGTTGAAAGCTTTCTATTGCAGTTGAAATCTCTCACTTCTAAAAACTCGGTATCAAATAACAACTTAAGTTAAGAAGTGAGCTACACAGTTATGCATTATAATGTTCTAATTTCACGATCGCCAGCAGCAATTTTGTAACTTGAGTAATTTTGTAAATCAAGTTCTTTAGTTTAGGGAACCAAACCTTCGTGACCGAATTTCCCACATTAAAGAACCATCAAGGCAAATATATTTTGAAGTTCGCGTAAATCTATCGCATTCCCCAATTCGCAGTTATAAAATGGGACAATCAAGACCTTCATTCAAACCGGCAGTACGTCAACTGCTGACAGCCTTACTACTAGCCGCAATGTCAAGGGATATAATGTTGACTACAATAACTCGCACAGAAACATTTTCATAGGACTAATAAATCACACAGCATGGTATATAACATGATACAGCTCCTAAAGGATTCCTTCGTCTGATAGGATCCTATACGACCGACTAATAGATAATATAATTTATTTTCAGCTAGATGGTTTTACTGGAGCCTATAGGATTTGCATATGGTTATAATTATTGAAAATATAGGAAGAAACAATTCCCCCAATGCAATGGTAATAATCAAAAAATACAAAATCTTGAGATTGCATGAACAAATAAAAAACGAGAGCTGTTAAAAAAAAAATTAAATGTAAATTTGTTTACTTCGATATAGAGTAGACAAAACTTTCACAGGGGGTTAAACAAGACCGTTTGGTTTTAACACACCAAATTCAACTCATCTGGCTCCCGTTGAGTTGATGGGCTTAATGCTACATTGTGATTTTGGTTGAGGTACTTGTGACGTAGGCATTCACCGGTGCAGTCAGACATTGTACCTCGCTGTTTTAACTCCAACTGTTTGACGAGTAACGAAGCTGTCTTTGCTTAGCACTAGACGAACTTTCCAACAGTATCGAAGCACTTCATATATTATGGTTGTACTAGTGTTAGTTGTTGTTAAAGTACATAATCATCATCAGAGGGAAATACCCTTAAGCGCGGCGTGAAACACCAATCCATCAACTAATCAACCAAATTTGTGTTTTTCAGTTGAAATAGTTAAACTAACAGTTCCTGACAACTGTAAGTTCGACTGCTCTAATCAGCAAAAGCGACGTTCATATCAATGTGATATATATTTTGAATAAGTGAAAAGAGAAAAAGTTGTTTGCCTCCACCGGGATTATAAAAAAGATTTATTAAAAATGTATTCTAAATGTCATCTTGTCCACAGTTACACTCAATCAGTATTACTCACTCAACAACATATTATGTATCCACTAAGCAAAATATTATATATCTACCCGGCAACAGGTCCTGTCTCCACTCTGCTGTCCGTTAGCGTCTCTGCAGCGGGCCCTTTTACTACACAGGAACAGATCCGGTAGTCATTCAACAATATATCCAGTCAGCAATATATCGTACACTGAAAAAAATATTCCTTAACATGTCAGGGAAAAAGTTAAGGAATATTCCCCGAATAAAGCACCAGCGGAATATTCCATAAATTTTAAGGAATAGGACATGGAATTGGTCTCCGGGGCAAGGATTTTTCCAAGCATAGTAATGGATTATCCTTAACAGGTCACGAAAAATTCCACAAAAGTTAAGGAAAATTCCACATTAAAGGCGTCATGGAATTGTTTCCATAAATTCAACAACAGATTCTATAAATACTCAGATTACTATTGTCCATTTTCACATTTCGGTAGTAAAGCTTATTGTACCCTAGTCCCGAAATAATGTTTCGGAATAATCAAAGTTTTGTCGAACACAGTTTATTAAAACTAAATCTTTTTCCAATCTGCTGTTACTTGAAGATATCCAACCAAACTGGGTCGGTCTCTGTATAATAACAGGTACAGATCCAGTACTTTCTCAGCAAAATGTTTTACCCACTCAGTCACGTATCTTGTACGACCCACTTAGCAACATATCATCTATGTAGTGTATGTACCCAATCAGCGTCTGGTACAGGTTTTGCATCTTGTCATCAACGACATATCCTGTACCCACTCAACGACATATCCTGTACCCACTCAACCACATAGCCTGTACCACTCAACAACATATCCTATACCCACTTAACATATCCTGTACCCGCTCAACAATATATCCTGTACCCACTCTACAACAAATCCTGTACCCTCTCAACAACAAATCCTGTACCCTCTCAACAACATATCCTGTACAATTTGAATATGCCGGCAAGATGTTCTTGCATCGTTATACTGAGCACCTGTACAAGAAGTTTGACGAATAACTGTTCTTTACATCTCGGAAGGCATTGAAAGTTCTCCTACATGTATAACTCTAATGATTGTTGAGTAGGGTTGTAGTTTGTCTTTAACATTCTTTCACGCAGAATCAAACAAAAGTTCGAGTTCTGGTGCAATAAAACCACAGTTCCATGGCTTTTTGAAGGCCATTAACCCAGAGAGAAGCAGCTAACCTACCAACAGTTTCAATAGATTATTATTAAAATAAATACATTGAATACTAGTATAACAAAAAATATAATTGAAATAGTACATCGAGCTTAATCTCTACATCGCCATGGTCTCCAATTGTGATTGATGGTTAATACGGCCTTACTTTTGTTTTTGTTAGTAAATCATCTGACTCAGTTACGAGCTGGTCGATTCACCTCACGATTCAGGCCACATAAATGTCTTGGAACATTTGAGCATTTAATAACAGTGAATTTACATTCAAATCGCGTCAATGAACGCACAGTTTTGAACCCATGACTCTTACACTAAACTATAATGTGGGTGCATATGAAAGCCCCAAACTGTTATCAAATCAAACAAAACATAAACACAATAGATACCGATTACGAGAACATCTTTTTACGCGATTAATGGCTGTCATTGGTTTTGTTGTTTGGACAACGACAAATACAATTGGAGAGATCGGCGTAAACATCAGTCAACGTAGCAGCTCAATTTCCTTTAATTTCAGACATCGCATCGTAGTTATCACAGTAGAAAACAAGATTATTTGACAACAGATTTTTTTCGAAACAACTTTATTTATAAGTCTAACATGTGTTTTTTCATTTCCTGCAATCTTTCCTAATACATCATAATTAAACATGTCAGGTAACAGTACCGCGGCACCTACGGTTCAACGCTCACATGTATGACTGGCCAAATACATCAAGCCAGTGAATGTTAATGCTGTGGTTTTTGCTATTAATCATACAGTTAACAACTTCTCCCACAGAGCTTCTCAGTCCATAAAGAACGTTATTTTTGAATACCGATTACTTCTGACAAATCGTCTGAATGGCGACAGGATAAAATTACCTGCCAGAACATTAGCAGTAATTATCCAACAAACATTTCCTGACGGGATATTTAAACAAATTGAATGTTTTACTGGATAGGGAGGCTGTTAGATTGTAATACTGTTTCCCTGATTCCATACCATCTATTAAAGTGTGTACCTGTACTTTGGCATGGTCATACTCAAGTTGAATATAAACAGATAAATAAAAACCGAATATCCTTTAATATCATTGTCATGGTCATGTCCTTTGTTGTGATCAAAAGGCAATACATGTTTGTTTGATAAGGGTTTAACGCCGTATTAAAGGCTATTTCACTAATATGACGGCGTGCCAGCCCAATGTTTGAGGATAGTCACCCTGTCACCAATGGCAACAGGAAAGATACAGGACAATCATGGAGCGTAATACAAAAACATCACCAACAGATCGTTGTCATGCTGTCCTATAGATCTGAGAGCACGAGGACAACATGAATCTCGGTCCCAACGCCTGCGAAGGTAATAAAGTGTTTTGATAAAACTTATTTATAAGTTTTTGAGAATGTTAATATGGAAATAATTATCAAAGAATCGTCGTTTGGGTATACATGTACATGCCCTCTCAGATTTTTGTTACTTTCTTGTATAGCAAAAAAGTATTTGTTACTTATAGGATGTATAAATACAAAAGTGTACATCGTTTATATATACATATACGATACATGGTTCTTGACAATATATGAAATATACACAATGACTTGTCAACATTCCATTACGTTTACACTCTTTAATCAAAGCTTGTTGAGATCTAGGCCTAAACCGTCTAACTGAAAAACAGATTTATTACTAAATTGAGTAAGCTCATGGTACCGGTTTACATTCAAAGAAAGACAATAACATGTCACATGTATTTTCTTCTTTCGATCCGATTTTATGCGACCACACATGTTTGTTAAAATACAGCATTTACATTCTAACGGCTAAGAACAGTTCAATAACACAGTATATAGGTGGTGAAATATACACAATGACTTGTCAACATTCCATTACGTTTACACTCTTTTCTCAAAGCTCAATGATTAAATCCATAAATTGTTCCGTCCAGTTAACTGCAATAATATGTTTGTCAGTTTCTGACAGCAACACAAGGCATTCCCACTCAAACTGAGGAGATTACAAAGTATGGCTTTAATGTATTTACCATACCTAAAACGTTGTTTTCATGCACTTATTGGTTCCAAAGTAAATCGTATTGTGTAACCTTCTTGTCTCCTTAAAAATCTAAAACTCGGTATATCGATTTATACATTCATTACTGAAATTTTGATGCATTTTCCTTTGAGCAGATGCGACTGAACCATGTGTTTATTTTGTTACATTGGTGTGTATTGTCCAGCACAAAATTATTTCAATACTATGACCATTTTGCCGTATCGTCAATGGACTAAGTAAATAAGATTAAAGCCCGCCTTGAATATGTTACACGTGGTATATTGAATGAAGTTCCGCAGTCCAGCCGGAAGCTACCGAGATACGACACAGTCCTACTGTGTTTGGCAGTCAACAAGCTGCAACACAGTGCTCGGCTCATGGCTTGGTCCCTGCACAATATAATTTCCAATCGAAATGTAGATATCCAACCTTATTCATATAGGACTATTCCGCTGCTTACTGGCTGTTTAATTGTACATATAAAAATATATATCATTATCTTCACATAATTTACTAAGTTTAGTGTACTAAGCGAGCAGGCCTGCAATGTTGTCTTTTGAACAAATACGGGAAGAGTGTGAAGCTGTTGACCAGGGTTGCGAATATACAGTCTCTCATTTTGATTCACTATGATGTAGAGATAGCTTTCAAACCTTCCTTCAGTTTCACCCGATCCGCACCTTATTAACATCTTACTGCTTATTTTTTGTTAAAAATTATAACCTGCTTCAAATTTTAAACTTGTTTAAAGTGGTTAATACTTTTAAAAAAATTAAGCAGATCAGATGTGTTTTGAAAGATTCTTAAATTTAAAAGGGCGCTGTTGACCCTCCTAATGTCGCCCCACCTCTTAATGTCGTCCCGGCGACATTAGGGGGGACCAGGTTGGGGCGACATTAGAGGGGAATGCTGCTGTTCTAAAAAAAAGGACTACTGCAAACATCCCCCTTAATGTCGTCCTTAAGGTGTTTCTCGTACTAATGGGTTGTAACGTGCAGTGGTCTCCTGTGTCTGTGGGTTGTAGTGCAACAGATAGGGGCCTTGGTTATGGAGTGGGGCACATGTGTCTGTGGGGTGCGAGATATAACCAGGGTCCACGTGTGTGGAGTTAGACAGCAGTTAACAGTTAACAATTCAACAGGGAGAATTCATTACTTCATATAAAATATAAACCTACATAATTATATCCATAACTATAAGTCACAGTGCAACGTAACTTTGTACATAGAGTCTTTAGGCCAAGGCCTACCAACACAGGTAAAATTGATCCCATCCACCACCAGGGGGGGAGGGGGGTGGAGGGAGCTTTATGTTGCCCTGGTGCTCTCATAGCTAAAGGGAACTAGGAAGCCGATCTGTTTGTGGAGTCTGTATAGCGTCCTGTTATAGTCCTGTATTTGTCCCGTTCTGTCTTTGTTTGTTGCCAGTGGTGTCGAGGGTGGTTTCTTTCACCCAGTGGGCTGGCACGTCGTCATATAAGTGAAATACCCTTGAGAACGATGTTTAACCCCAATCAAACAATCAAATGATCTATTATTTCATATGGACTTCTGAATTTAGTCAGAAAATTTGCAGTCTTCATATAGTAGAAGCCAGCTTATTTTTCTGCCTGTCTGAAAGCACGCCACAAAAAAATAATCCAAGCTCGAAAATTGTTGATATTTAAGCCGGCTTAACTTTCTCAGCTGGATGCACAATTAGGCATTGATTTAAACATCAACCAATCAATCACCCACTTAATCAACACACCTGCACCAGGTGTGGCAAGTATAGCTTGAAAAGTTATAAAATTACACCAATTATCTCAGCAGTATAAAATTATGTTTTACCTGTATAATGGGCACGCGATTTACCGTTCACAGGATCGAGTCCGTCTGTTGACCCTCAGGTATATAAGGGAGTCACAGGATATGGCTCCGGCAATCGCGGGGGTGGTTTTTATGAGGTTTTTTCTCGGTTTTCCACTGTAATTAGGCCAGGAACATTGTTAAGTGGACAATCCGTCATCATATAAGTGAAATAACCTTGAGTATGACGTTAAACCCCAATCAATCAAACAAACAAACAAACAAACAAACCTGTATAATGTTAATACTTTGTTGACACCTGATGCTAAATGTTACCTGTCATTTTGTGTTTAGAGAAAACAAGGAATTGAAAGTTTACCAAGCCAAACAGAGTATGGAGTCGAGTAAAGCTGTTCTCAACGACAGGACCTTCAAAAACAAGGCAGAGAGAGAAAGGTAAAACAAATATGTAATAAAATTGATTATTAAATATGGCAGGTCACATCAACCACTAAAACCTCCTTCTGTCAGCATTAACTGAATTGAATGGTGGGTTTGACCTGATTGACCTCATGTAATCTTGAGTGATACCTGTGAAAAGCTGACATTTTGATAAAATAATTTGTGTAGCTATATGGAGTCCATTCATGTTGGTAAAACAAGTTTATGAAAGAAAGGATTTTGAGGTGAAGAAAAAGTGGTTAAGTATACCGTTCCATTCTATTAGATAACGGAATTATCTAGACAAGGCGTTTTTGAAGGGTAATTAGAGGTTATAAATGTGTGATAAGTATTGCACCAGATTATTCTCCAAGGAAACAGACAAGTACAATATGAAAATGTATAATTAGAATGAATTTGCACAAATTAATTACACTGACACAGGGAAGAGAACAAATTAATTACACAGACACAGGGAGAAGGACAAATTAATAACACTGACACAGGGATGAGGACTAATTAATTACATAGACACAGGGTTGAGGACAAATTATTAACACTGACACAGGGACGAGGACTAATTAATTACATAGACACAGGGATGAGGACAAATTAATTACACTGACACAGGGATGAGGAAAAATTAATAACACTAGCACAGGGATGAGCACAAATTAATTACACTGACACAGGGATGAGGACAAATTAATTACCCCGGCACAGGGATGAGGACAAATTAATTACACTGACACAGGGATGTGGACTAATTTATTACCCCGGCACAGGGATGAGGACAAATTAATTACCCCGGCACAGGGATGAGGACAAATTAATAACACTGTCACAGGGATGAGGACTAATTAATTACATTGACACAGGGATGAGGACACATTAATTACCCCGGCACAGGGATGAGGACAAATTAATGACCCCGGCACAGGGATGAGGACAAATTAATTACACTGTCAGATACAGGGATGAAGCATCTGGCTTGTGTTCTGGATACACTTTCAGAGACAAGTTCTGAACAGATCCTAGTATTATTATTAATTCATTTCAGAAATTTATTAAAAATAGGGAATTTGTTAAATTGTTAAGTCCAGCATAGCAAAGCAAAACACAGTCTATGTATTGATGTGAAATGTCCATAACAATGATCATGAACAGTACTTTCATTATTTTAGGATAACATTCTCTGCTTTTGAACCGAATCTAGTAAAGAGAGTTCTGAAAATTTATCAACTTATCTTATTGCTTCTAGAAAGTCATTTTGGTGAACGATTTACTATTCTCAACATGTTCCAGTTCAGTTAAATTTTCATCAAAGTATCATTTTCTCATATTAACATTAATATATATATATATTTTGGTGTAATTTCAGACGTATACGTGAATTAAATGCGAACAACACAAAGAAATTTATAGAGGAACGAAAAAGGGCAGCCATGAAACATTCCCGACAAGTGGAAACTTTGAAAAAAGTCCATTTAGAACAAACAGAAAACCTCTTGAAGCAAAATGTCATGGTAAGTTCAGCTTATAAAGGAATCACTGTGTACGTGTAGGGATTTATTATTATTTTTTGTATACACTTGAGAAAGGCCCGGGCATGGAGCCGTAACGAAAAGTAATGTTTAATGAAGTAGCTCTTTTGGTCGGATTCAGGGCACGAACAAATTTTTGCAAAGATGATCGGGAACTGCTATTAACATGGGCGAAATTGATCGCCAATACATCAGAAGGATCTTTTAAAAATTCAATTCCTGACCTGGGTGACGTAACCATCTAGAAGCTTCCCTCTAGTGGGTGTTGGGTGAACCCCAAACACGCACATTAAGTTCACCGTCTGGTCGAGAATGAATCTAAATCATACATTTCACAATATGTTACCTATACCTATTGTTGTATTGCTTAGGAAATGAGCTCTAAAATGGAGGACAACAAATTAAAATAAATGTATTTAATGCGTATGAGTTTTGGATTTCCGCGAGACATTTGTGCGATTAAAAAAAAAATGACAAGTCATGGCTAGTGTTATTCAATGGTTCACAGACAGTTTACCCTAGAAAAAAATTATGCATGATCATATTATGCGCGGGACACAAGAGTGAATATAATCGCCCGATCGCGAAGATTGTACCAATTGTGGAAAAATTTGCCAATATGTAAAAACACCGGTCAATAAATCCTAAATGTACACTAGTTAACCAAATCACTGACGTGTCTAACATCTAATTTCTTATCTGTAGGAATCCGAGATGGCAGAAATGGTTCACGAAGAAGCAAAGCTAGCCACCAAACCAGAGACCGTGATATAGCAACGTTTCTAATCTTGTTGAGCTGCTTCCACTAAAATGGGAAATATTTCATTCCCTTTTCAACAAATAGTGCTCACAATCAGAGTTATTGCCCTTTCCTGGAACTCTTTTGCTTTTCCTTATTAGCAATATTTGTTCATTTTCTTAAAGATTACATACTTGTACAGCAAATGTTGTAACTTTGTCTTGAGGCCACATAACCTCCAAATTACCTCCTACATTTGAAGTCTACTCATTTTATTTAGAATGCTGTATTTATTTCTATTTAGATTTATTTTACTGTTTATTTTATAAGTGTGTATTGTACTTTTAATTAAGATATTAGAGCATTATTCTATGTCTTTTTAGTAATTTATGTACATTTTAATTATGATATAAGATTCAAAATATCGCAGTCACAAAGTTTTTATATTTGTCTCAACTCAAACTTATAGATCTGTTTATTTGTTTACAAAACATGAAATCCAAAATTTCAATTTGTTTTCATTATTGAGCCATTCATCTTGTTATAATTTTGTTGTTAGGTCATATTTGAGATATAACCTACGTGAGAGAAGAAAATGTGAACATCATTGTTGCCTAAATCCTTTTCTTTGTTCCCCAATCAGTCATGGTATGGCCTTAAAACCCAATCTAACAAACGATTGATCAGTCAGTCATGAAATCTTCGGGCTTTGCCTCTCAAAGTGGATAAAGATTGGCAAACTGTTCCTCGCCAGATTTTAAGCAATTTTTGTAAACTTGATTAAAGCTGCATATATATGGTATGATTTTTAGTTATGACTTCAGGGCATTCCCCTTATTTGCGGCATTTTGATTGGTGGAAACAATGTTACCAAAAAAGCAACCAATCAAAACACCAAACATGTGGGAAATCCCCCAAAGTTGTTAGAATGCGCCTTTACGGAACTTAGTCTGATAATTTGGTATGGTCTTTTTGGAAATGTATTATAGGCTACCCAGAATGCTTTTTAGTTCTGCCTTCTCTTTGACATGTGGACGTGTGAACATATGTTTTGTTAGTGTTTAGAAAGGCAGGCCTATAAGTATGTACACTGGCCATGTCGGCCAGAGTCTCAAGTTCGAATCTTTCTCCACAATAAAAATATGCTAGTCCTGCTAGCCAGAAACCTCAAGTTTTCGAGCCCTTGTGGAGGCAAATAAAACTGTCTTTCTCAACAATAAAAATATAAATTATACAGGCTAGAGATAGACATTTTTTAACTCTTTTGAGTATCATTTATATCTTGCCATAAACGTGAATATTTTTTCGTTGTTTGACCTCTTAGGTATTGGTTGTCCCAGAAGTTATCAAAAGGTAGGGAACACTTCCAAACTGTCAGATGATAGTTAATGCGGAGGGCCTAACATGTTTTATATCCAAGGGTTATGGTGTAGAAATTTCTTTAGATCCGAATTATAGAATCATAGTTTGTTGCAATTTGCATTATCATTGATATATACCATACTGAAGCTAAAATGTAGTAAAACTGTTAAATGTAAAAATCATTACCCTTTATTTCAAATTTCAGCAGTCCAAATGAAGATGTTGATGACATTAACCCTATATGTAATATCATTCATGTATTTTAGCGACGCAATGGCTCATTTAATCATACAGAAACATAAATCTGTCGTGAAAACAGTAATAAAATATTAATTTATGGGTAAACATTTTCTCTTGAAAAGCACATATTTCAATGTGCGAAATTGAACTGCCTGTACATGTACTTGTGCCACAACATATTGTGTATGGGTGGATGGAGATCTGTGTGCTCCTGAAATTGCCGGCACAAAGTCGATCTTTTGTGGCATCTTAGCACTGTCAATTAGCACATTGGTTTGTGTCCTCTTTTTGTCTTAAACCTGTGTCATATTATTTTTTTTGCTATTGATGTAAAATCATTTCCTTCATCCATTGGCAGAGAGTTAGGATGGAGCCTCCTATTGCCCTGGTTCCCTCGGAGCTAAGGGGCACCATGAAGCTGATCTGTTTGGGATGTTTTTGTATTGCGATGTGTGTGTCCTGTCTGTGTTTGTTGCCAGTGGTTTCCTTCACCCATTGGGCTAGCACGCCGCCGTACGTTTGCTGCGTTAAAGACTAAACAAACGAACAAACAAATCTTCATCCATGATTGTGCTGGTTCACAAACTACTAAAGTTCATATAGCTATTTACTCCATTAATTTTACAATATGTGGTTGAAACGAACCCCCAAAACATAAGTTGTCACTGTAGCTGAATGTGCAGAGAATTGTACCATAGCAAAAAGAAGTAGAATTAAGCTAGTATGAATATGTATGCAAGGAATTAAATTCCATAGTTTTTTCAAGATGCTTATCTGGGCCCGTATTCATGAAGCTACTTAAGTATTTCTTAAAGTGAAGAAATATTTTGCCAAATTTCTGCTTTTCATTTGATCATGAAAAATGTTAAATAATTAAGTTAAGTTTTTAAAAATTTGACTTACAATCTTTCATTAAGGATAATAAAATGTTCAGGATAATGGTCTTGATGTATTTTAATGATGTTTGAAAATTTGCTAAGTTTTTCTTAACTTTAAGAAACTTTATGAATACGGACCCTGCTTTGTTAACCTATTAAGTGGGCAGATGGAAGCAGCTCCATGTTGCCCTGGTGCTCTCTGTGCTAAGGAGCAACAGAGAGCTGATCTGTTTGTGGTGTCTCTGTGTCATGTCCTATGATTGTTCTGTCAGGATTTGTCGGCCCCCAGGGCTTAGTGGTTAGCGAGTGCACTTACTAAA
>JAVFBX010257681.1:0-25721 GCA_034783855.1 Mopalia kennerleyi | reverse complement strand
CCACATGATCAATTCAGCTCATTACATGCATATTAATTGCTCATTAAGCAAGCCCTGTCTGTTTATTTCATCTCCATTTATCTGTATCTGGCATACTACATGCGACTACCCAAACTGAATGATTATACGTGTTATACGCCATACTATGTGGTATTCCAGTTATGCTGTGGCTTGAACGTAATGGTAATTTACGTATTTTTGTGTATTTAACGATATTTGCAACCAGCAGCTCCTTTTATTGTGAACATGAAATGATAAATGAACAGAAATCATTAGGGCATACATAAGTGTTAACCAAGTTTAATATGCCAATATATTAAAGGTTTCATTTTGGATCTAAAAATTATAAATATTGGGTTAAAAATTATGTGAATTCTAATTATTATTATAACTCATATTCAGCAAGCTAAATTTTATTACTGACACTAACATATTAAAATCGTGACAGTAACGATAATAATCATTCCGAAAAACCAAGCGTAATATAGATTTACTGCGTTGTTTTTGAGAAGTTGATATGTACTCAAACATTTAACGAACTTCCGTAGTGTTCGAGAAGTTGAAAGGAACTCATAAATTAGACGATCTTGCCGTCGACCGAAAGCGAATTTACAGTGATTTATAGGGTCTTGAATATGCCAATGCCGTTTAATTTGCAGATTGGCAGACGAGTTGCTCAATCAAATTTTCAACCAGTACCAGACAAGGATCCAGAGTGATATTACGTCCATATTAAATCGTATCGTCAGTCAGAGATGATGCCTTTGGTTATGTACGTTATATTGATTATGTTAACCAACATACAATGTTTCGAGAAAGTGAGGGGTCACAAATGCGGTATTCTTAAAATAGAAACACAGAGAGACCCGTGTGTATTTATATTTTCTATTTAGAAAAGAAATTTGTTGCTTGCCTTTCATGACGCTCTATATTGTATGCGCTCAAGGGGCTCGTTAGATCGAATACGAATTGTCACCTATCAACCGGTGGAGGGAAGTAAAATCGTTTTTCTCTACAGTAAAAACAACTATTAATTATATTGAATAAATGGAGAGAGAAAGGCCAGCTTGCCTCCACCGAGATTCGAGCCCGGGGCCTTTGTTCTACCCCCCCCCCCCCCCCCAATACCCGTACTGTGTTATTGTGTAAGACATTGCATTCCACATCATACAAATACTGTACCCACTACCATGAACTTCGCAATTCCCATATACTCGACGAAGCATTCATTTAATACCCGAAAGCTTGTTAGAGTAAAATACAACGAGTACAAAGTGATCATCAGTTGTTTTTTCCTTGGTACTTTTGTTTAATTTATTATCCATTGAAATGGCCCATGTATTTAAATGTGTCGAAAAGACAAATGCACACTCGCTTATTATGTGAGCTTTCCAGCCAACTTAACTAAATATTATGGATGACGTCTTCCACCCCGTATAAACGATTAATTTGGAGGTGATATCAGACGAAAATGTCATTGTCAATTTCACTCTTCAGTCGGCATGTCCTTCATGTATGACGAAATCAGGAATGGATTCCAGATTTGCATTATAAACTATCTAAACCTAGTCAGAGGTCAGTCAAGTCCTACGCTTTGATGTTCGCGAAATGTTTACATGGGGTTTACACCCTTCAGTCTGCCAACATGTTTCGGCTGTCTACATGTTTGGATCACGAATAGAAATGAAGTAAGGTCAAGGTCATGTATTTTAGAAATAATGCATTGTCAAACAAAAATCCTAAGTCCTACTAACTATAGGTCAGTGACTTTTACTGTGACTTTTCGATTCATGGTAAATGTTGAAAATCGTGTACTGTATTTTATTAATAATACTGTGAAACCAGTCACGGCTAAATGTAATTTGGAACACCCGTCATGGAAGATATGACGTCAGTTTAAGTGTTATGTCTAGGATTAGGTAAGGGTAAGGCTAAAGTTTAGGGTTCATTTTAGGAATTCAGGTTTCGTCTTACATGACGGACAAGCCTATAAAGTCATTACTGTATCTTAATTAACAGTACGAAAGTCCAAATGTCAAAGTTATATGCGGTTTCTGTTTCTGTGTTGTATCCAATCACAGATCGATACGTGTCACGTGTAGGCTATTTATAATAAAGGAACTGATCGAATTTTGCGATCGATCCGCAAGAGTAGAATATAGCCGAGAAATTCTAGAATGTCTGGCTTTATTAAAGAATTATACTCCCTGAAGTGACAATTCCCCTTATTAGTCGGAACGGCTAATTTTAGGCAAGTTTCAATTCTCGTTGGAACGAAGTGGGAATTTGTGTTTTTGGCGAGAACATGACCCACTCTTAAATTAAATCCATTGTGTGGTGAAAGGTCTCGTCACTGTTATCAGCAATATACAACTGATGTTCAACACAACCCCCCCAATACGTTGTGTTCAGGACATGTTTCATATAATGAAGCAATCATCTATGGAAGCCGCCATGATTTGCTGAACAAATGCCGAAGTGGCCCGCTCTCACAAAGACACAATAGCTGTATTCATCTAGTTCACCGATAAATTAAACTCTTACTTCAGAAAAGACTGTTCAACAAGCCAGACGATCTCCCGGTAGAGAAAATATTGAAAATTGCGCCATATTGGACAGGGTCTCTAATTTGTACAACACAACAAAAGCCTGTAACAGTCTCACGGACTACGGGACAAAACACCTGGAAATTTTCTATTTTTGGCATTTGTGATTGATGACAATTTTGTGTTGACACAAATAAGATCTATAGTTATGTAAACTAGGAATATGGTCAAGGAATTGTACAATGTGGTTCAAATGAATAGAGGGCATGCATGTCTCGTTCTCTCTTTCTCTCCCAAACTAAGTCGCTAGGTTTTAAATACCGATCTTTGGGAGCCGTAAATCGTGTTGCTGTCGGTTGCAACTGTTGGGGCAGGAAGGCTAATGGCTATAAGATTGTAGGTACTTGACTTACAGGCCCTATGTCAAACCGGAAAAGTGCCATCTGGTCTATTATTCATATACAGTTTCAATAGTCCGACATTTTTTGCTACTGTTTTTATTGGTTAAATTCTTTTTTAGCCAAATGCTGTGCTAAAGAGTAGGCCTACTCCGAAATTCATAGCTGGTAATATACATAAGAATCAACGTCTCTAACCAACCAACGTGCGCTGTGGTGTCGGAGCTACTTGATTGCATTTTGCATCCCACATATATTATTTTTAAATTTATATTCTATACTTATAGTGGTGAAAACGCGAGCTATATAACTGCTGTATATGACCTTCAATTTATATTGCAATGAACAAAATATTATTGATTTACCCAATTTTCAAATAAAAAATATTTGTCCACGCAACCAGATTTTAATTTAAAATCCTAATTACCTCGCCTGATTTCTTTCTAATATCAGTACGCTCTTCAGATGTGATGAACAGAGTCGATCTATTTCTGTGGAAAAACATAAGAAATGACAGTCTTGTTTAAGAAAAAACGTAATTGCATTTTCCTGGTAATAGAGTTTAAATTTTTTACACTGTCTTTTGGTCATTTAAAGCAAAGCCAAGTGGTAGTGCTGGCAATCCAAGAGCCCGTAAACAGTACATCCCAAACAATTCATCCCATCTTCCGACGACTTTTATTATCTTGCCAAACATCCCAAACAATGGTTAATGACAATACCCAACCTTTTTACGTATAATTGATACATTGTTCCTTGATTTTAGCTTTAAAAACTACCGTTTCCTCTCTCAAATGTTCATATTATAAATGCATTTGATTTAAAAAAATGATGCATTCAAACTTTCAATCATACACGTTTTCTGTTATTTTTCAACCAATTCTAACTTGACAAAGGGGTTTATTTTGAACTACTGCAGTACGCAATGCCAAACAGGATGTCATATTTAAACGTTTATTGTAGTTTTTGTCTCTACTATTGATATATAAAATTGGATAGACCGTAAGCAAAAAGCTTTTAAGGCTGGGAACTTTGTTCTTCTTTTTAGTTACTTTTAAATTAGCCGAGGAACAAGTAAATATATTTCTCTTCATTCTGTGTACAGAAAATAGTGTTGATCCAAGTATGTGGGATGCACGGACAGACAGATAATAATCCTTCGCAAGCTGTATGTACCACTGACGGCTAGCAGCAAATCCTATAAGCCATGGACATTATAAGTTAAATAAACCGAATTTGTTTGTTTGATTAGGGGTTAACGTCGTAATCAAAGAGTATCTAACTTATATGACAACGGTTTGCCCACTTCACACTGTTCCTTGCTTAAAAACCGTGGTAAACCGAAAGGAAACTTGGTAAAAAAAAAACACCACTGCGATTGCCGGTGCCACATCATGCTTACCTTACTCGTATAACCTGGGACTGAGTACAATTTACCTTTCTGAGTTTCACTATTAATTGTGTAGTCTCTGTTACGCGATAGAAATGGGATAGGAGTTGACAAAACAAATTCTCGCTAACTGTATACAATCCAAGGCTATTGACGTCACAGCGAGAGCGACATTTTGTGAGAAAATCGTCATGAGCGATGAAGTTGCATATCCCTCTATACTCAGTCCCAGGTATAACTAAGCTGGACGGTACACGGAACAAGGATAGGCAACCAGACACGCTATCAATCACTATGTCACGGCCGCGGGCTCAGGAACTTAAAGAACAGATATCTACATTTGCAGTACTTTCCTCCTGAGCTCGGTTGAAAACAAATTCAATTAAGTACCATACTTCTTTATCAATTTAATTGAAAGGAAATAGTAGAGAGGTTACACTAACGAAACTATACGGCCTGCCAAGCGATACTTAATGGCTATTGAACACTATAATAAAGTGAGCACGTATCTCACCGCAGAAACATTAACTAGCGAACAATTAAAAACATTAACTTTTGGGTTTGATTATTTGTTTGTTTGATTGGAGTTTAACGCCGTGCTTTAAGGTTATTTCACTCACATGCCGGTGTGACAGCCCAATGGCTGAAGGGAACCGCCCCCAAGGCCGCTGGCAACAAACAAAGACAACAAGTCCAAGATACAGGACAATGACATGTCAATTAAAAGACGTCACGCTCAGATCCTTTAGATTGGTAGCACCAGGGCAACAGGAACCTCCCTCGAACCACCCTCCTAAAATTTGGATTTGCACCCGATCTAAATATTCGAACATGATAAAACCTATAGAAACAAAGCCCTTCCCAATGTGGCAACACAGTGAGCTTTATTGGAATACCTTGATTTCGAAGCTAACCGGTTGTACAGAGTTTCAAAACATGTAAGGGAAATGAAAAAGCATGAAACCGAAAATCAGTATCCTGAACCCACAACTGTAGCTGCCCTAATTTGTGATTGTTAAATAATCGGATTACACCGCTTATAATCACCTAAAACGCTGAGTAGATGTTTATTTACCATAAACTGAGCTACTGACTTAAATAATGCAAAGTAATGGCGCGAATAGTTCTAATACCTTAGAACTGCATGCGCCATCAATACTAATTTCCATTCCATTCCACTGATTACACCTTGTCGTTTAGGGATTTATATACTGTTTTGACAAAAAGTTCGTTAAATTAACAGGCGCCCCATTCTCACCCACTGTTCACCAAAGACAGCAAGAGCCCAACGCCACCTCATTAGCTACCACAGAAACAGCGTTATACAATATTGGTTGTGTATGAAGTCTATTCGCTATAGACGAATGAATCAGCCGGTTTCCCTTAAAAAGTGCATTGTGGTTTTTGCCCAGCTTTAAACGCGTTATGACGGGTATATCACAGGTTATCAAGCATAAGCTTAGATTATTTGATTGGGGTCTAAGGTCGTACTCAATGGTGGTTCAGATAAATGACGACGTATTGTCCACTTTACACTGTTCTTTGCCTAATGACGGTGGAAAACGGGAAGAAACCTCGTAAAAAACACCCTCGATTTCTGAGGCCACATCGTGTAACTCACTCATATACCTGAAGGTCGACAGATGGATTTGACCTCGTGAACCGTACATCAAAGTGGGATTAGTAAGCAAACACACTACCCACTAAGCCACGGCCGCGGGCAGCAAGACCCAACAACCCGTATTCCTATACTTTAGTTACAAGCAGGCCACGTATGTTTCATTGCGCGCGTTATCTTAACATGGTCTATGTATAGAAACTTGAGAAATACTCGATCAACTGGAAATGTAGAGCTTTGATTGCTCTTCTCAAACCTCACATACTGTACCCTAGGGGCCTTGATTCTGAAAGCTTTATTTAAATGACCATACTGCCACTGGCTTTATCAGTAGGGGGTTGCATTCTTCTGGTTAATAGAATATTGGTAATGTAAATAGGGATGTGAATATCTTATTCTCATTGACGCAAATGTATTATTCTCGTACATGTTGCTTTATAGCAGAATCCCAGCAATTCATCCTGTCCAATGTGGAGTATTTTGGCTTCGATGTTTGAAATTTGTGGATCCAAAATGAAACCGTTGATACGTTTATACTTGTGTTTGTCCTTTTTTCGGATCGCTTTGTTTCTCTCTGTGCTGTCGAGTACAAGGAGTTATATTTGTTGGAAATATATTAGATATTATTAAACTAATAAATTGGACAAAAATTGACAGTATGTTCTCGACACGGCGCAGTTGACATACCGCTGGATATGGCTCAAAAACAATCATTAATCAATCATTAAAAACTAGCATCGCTCCGACAACAAGAACAAAATCTCTCTTCTGGCTCTGATATTGTGTTCGCAAAGGTATATATTGTCGGCCAATCCCGACACTTGTGCATACGATAGAGTTTATAGTAATTCATAGACACATACCGATCGAGATGGGCTTAGATACAATGCGATGAGGAAGAGCTGAAGGCGAGTAAAATATGTTTATTTTCTAACAGCGCTAACATGTATTTGAACTGTCTTCTATGTTTGTGTAACTTAAACCTTAACATTCACTATTCTCACTGCTAGTGTTTAAGTCTTCTTCCTCACAACATATACCACCTGTCTATTAATGTATATTTTTAGTTTTCTTTTAAACAGACGTGTTTACGCTGTATCCCATCACAGACTAATTGTTGATGGTAGCGAAATGACGAATCAACTCGTGGCTCAAAACGAATATAAAACAGGGCATTTAGTACATTGACATTTTGTTACATTTTTAATACTTCTGTATGTCTTTGAGGATTCAAATTATTTTTCTTTTTGACGTGTAATGCCAAAAGTGCTACTGGCTGGACGTATCTTTGGATACGTTATGCTGGATATAAATACATTGACAATAAGTTCATGCCACAATGTGGCCGAAAACCCGTTGAGTGCGACGTAAAATCAATTAAATGAAGTTTGTGCCGATTAGAATGAATCAGAATGAATCGACAAATAATTACAATTGAAAACAAAAGTACTATTTAACCAGTTTAACAATACAAAAACAATCAAAGATCCCCCGCAACTACAATATTTTAGTATTAAATAGCAATTAACTTTCTCTAATATGAATTTATTTTTGAATTTTAAAAAACTTAATTGAAAACTTCAAGGCAAGATACAAGAAATGAAATCACTTCTAAAAGAAAACTAATGACATTTTCTCCCTAATCGAATTAAGACTTCTTTTTCTGTCTTATAATTTTATCAAAGCGGAATAAAAATGGGGACTCAACAATTCATCTCGTTAAACTATGCCAAGTTTTTTTATGAGCTGTTAATTTTGTCCGACCAATGGCGTTCGGCTGCCTTTTCTATCCGGTCTATATATATTGTTTACCCTTCAAATGAACTCTTCTAAAAAGTCAGCATTTTTGTGTATATGTCATTAAGCAGACATAATGAATCGTGGATATCAATTATTCTATATAGGGATTCAGCGATATTAAATACCAAACATGATTCATTCTACACTTCTTACTCTCAAGTTCTCAACATTACATGCGCATGTTTGCTTTTACGTATGTTCTTACCAGACCCAGACCTGCCTACCCTAACAAAAATTTATATGCAAAAAATTTGTTGTTTAGGAGTATTTTCTTACGATTTTGTGTATTTCTTTGTTACAGCATAGGTAAAATATTGATTTCTGAGTGTATTTTGATGGCCCACTAGTGTATGAGTACACAATACTTCCGAATACACGGGGTAAGCAGGTCTGCAAACTCAATATATCCTACTTTAACACATTGCAATACAACGGAGAAATCTGAATTGGGTTTATAAAATGAGGATTATTTAATTGCAATCCATCCATACCTTCGATTCAATTACAAATAAATAATATGCGGATGCACACGTGAAACAACAATGATGACCAGTTAACTGCGTTAAACCCTAAACAAACAAATCAGATGAAACACTGATCTTTTATTGATTTCAAGATCAAGCATCCCATGAGAGATGTGATCTTTTCCGACGCTTATTCCATGAGTAAGTTTTTCAATTTATCGACGACACATGTTAATAAGGCGATTATGCTTAAGGCTTCACCGGACCAATTTCGGATTTGGTCCTCTTGTATTCACGTTCAAATATTAAAAGCTCGGGATATTCCGCATAGTCATGGCCGATTTGGAAATCCAGCGAGTATTGCATTTAATAACGAAGAAGATTATCTTTAGAAACCAGATGTAGGCCAACCAGTTCAACCCGATGCTATACAAGGGTCAATCGAAGTACAGGAGAGTATATTGCTCGGACGTCCTCCTGCCAGATTAACTTGGGATTTTGCCAGAAATGCCGCTCTGGTGCGTCCACTATCCCACCCACGGACCACAGTTTGCACCCAGAGTACAATGTTCGGCCTAGTTTAATGGTATCTTCACCATCGGACAGCCTGTCAACTGTAGCATCGTACGGATCATGGGTAACCTGTATATTTTCACGCCATGTATTCGAGTATTGCTATGAAGATTAACAGGCATTGTCTGCGTAACTTTTGTATTAATATTCTTAGGATTTACTCCAGTGTGGTAAATGAATGTGTTTATGTCCAGTTCTCCATAATGTGGGAGTTGGTTTATAGGCATCACAGTGGCATGGAAAATCCAGATGTAAAGTCAGCAGCCAATCAGTTAAGACAGAATTTGTATTACGCTTTTTTCTCCCAAATGACCCTACTCAGCCTAATTCTCCTCTGATTCGCCTGTAATCGCTTTGAACTTCAGCTTAGGGAATACACATTTCACCAGGCGATAAATCTGGCCGCGGAATCTAGCCACGTCTACAATATAAGCATAATGATGTGAATTGAGGCTTTAGTTGGATAGAGCAGATTGCTTTAAGAGAGCCGTCTGAAGAGTGATCCGTCCTCTTAAGGAGATCGTATTGTATCGGTGATCGGTTGTAATGCGCTCAACCAATTGGACGTATTATGCCGTCTCTGCCAGCCAACATTTAGTTACAGAATACGCCGAGCTGTAATTTGAACTTAATGGGCATCGTTTGTAAACGTAATGAAATTATACTGTCCTTCCCACTTTAAATCTGAACGGTTTTACTTCCAGAATTGTGATTAGGTTTTAAGCCCTGTTATATTATACACTATATAATTGAATAAGAAAATCTGCGGGTGTTTGGAAGGAGCTTCCTGTTGCCCTGGTGCTTTCAGAACTAAAGAGGAACAGGAAGCCGATACGATTGTGATGTCTGCATTGTCCTGTGATGTTCTTGTATGTTGACAGTGGTGTCGGGGGTGGTTTCCTTCATCAATTGAGCTGGCACGCCGTCATGTGAGTGAAATAACCGGAAGTACGGCATTGAACCTTAAACAAACAAATTTAATTTTTCGCAGGATTTGAAGAAGCGGAAACTTGAAACAGGATAAACAATTTCGAAGGTGGGAAAGTACATTTTTCCAGTTGTTTTCAACAATTCTATAGATAATTAAGCTGTTGGTTGATTTGTTGTGCTTGGGGTTTAACGTCGTACTCAAGGGTATTTCACTAACATGATGACGGGTTGTCCACTTCACAGTGTTCATTGCCTAATTATGGTGGAAAACCGAGAGGAAACCTCCTAAAAGCCACCCCTACGATTGCCGGAGCCACATTGTGTGACTCGTTCATAAACTTGATGGTCGACAGACGGATTCGATTACGTGATCGGTACATCGAAGTAAACTTAGTAAGCGCACACGCTAAACATTATACCACAGCCGCGGGCACTTGCATTAAGGGCGATAATAACGCCACCATAAAACGGTAAGTTTTTTGTTTGTTCCTCTGCTCGTGATTGATGTCCTTCTAGTAGTAAATTAAGACAGTCTGTAACACTGATAAGAAACCACGATACATGCATAGTTGATCTTTTTTTATTACTCTAGATGCGTTTGATAATATCAAAATGATTGATTTGAGGGATTCCATTATAAATCACCGTGTCAAGGGCATGACTGATGTCAGAATTCAAACGAGAAACCGTCTTTCTTCCCTCGATGTAATGACTTATGTTCCTGCCAGATTCGCCATGAGCTCCTTTTTAATGTGATACAAAAACATGCAAAAACCATTCCTCCATATAACATGAACGCGCCAACCTCTCAAAGTTGGAATACAAAACAACGCTAAATTGTAAACTGTACTGTGGTTGTAAAAGCTGCAGATGATTTTGGCCTCGGAGTCTTACTTATCTAACACATCTTATAGTCGCTACTGATTTTTAAAACTGCAATTCGTGTAGTTGCCCTACATCGAGATTTGAAATAGGGCTCACATCTTCGATTATGTGGAATTACCGGCTTAATTTAGATTTAATATCCCAATCAAACAAATTGTGTATCATTTTATTAGATAAACATGCCTAAAAGGTAAAAGTTACAGGGCCTTCTACTAAAATTTGAAGTCTACATTATTAAAAAAGATATAAAAATGGCGGGTTAGCAGCAGATACTTGAACCGTATTTCCGTAATTTTAACAAGGCTAATGAGCAATTTTCAAGTCTCGATTGGCATTTAAAATGCGCCAGGAAGTTCAGTATTATACATGTACATATAATGGGACAGTGCTAGTTAAACCCATAATAGCGGGTAGGTAAAAAATTGAAATCACACAAATAAGTTTAAGCTAACTCTGTGTCTTTATATAAGGCTACATTGTATGATAGACTATTAGAGCTTCAGAACTCTGTATCCGATCTCTTACAAGAAACTGCCTTTAAATAAAAACATAGTTTCCTATACAATAGAGGCTCATGAATACCAGGGACTTTTTTTACTTCCTATCAGCAAGTGTGATATTTTTTAAAATATGTCTGCTTGCAGAATAAAGAAAGATAATACCAGTATTTTGTTTCGTGGTGTGAAATATCGCTACAGATTGACATCCTAGATAAAAAGCTGACGGAGTCGTTGGATATAGTTATTTTTATAAAATGACTTGAGTATATCCTATTTAGCAAACTCTTATTGGCTTAAATTCATTACTTTCTTTTGGAAAGTTAATCTTCGTCGAATATAAATTTGTAGACTGCTTTCATCCTTGGCGCGTTTCTGTTGGAATAGGAAATATCCCCTGTAAAAGTTTTACGGTAACTGCCGTTCGACAAATGTGTATGTGTCAAGATATGAAAATAACACTGTAATCTATGTGCTTTTTAGAAAGCTCAGTTTTCAGATATTGGTATCTTATCGTTTTTCTTATAAATATTACATGTTATAAAACACTTCCTGGTACTGTTTCCTACATTGCGCTTTCCATTTCATTAGTCGTATTACTGGCGCTGCTGTCGTTCCATGTTGTAACAGTATATGTTTGTATAACAAATGACGGTTTCATCAGCGAGATACCATTTAGTACGAATGAAACCAAATTAAATATCTCAGGTTACCACAGAAAAGGAACTATGATATTTATTAATTGTGTTATGTTATTTCTTACATTTGAGATTTCTGACCTATATCGGGTTTCTCAGATTCTTTTTTAGCAAATGTTGTAAAAGTTTTAATGTCTGTTTAATTCTATAGCAACGAATATAAATAACGAAACATGTTTGGCCAATTTGTATCTATCGAGTACCAGCTAGGGAGACATAGTAACGAGTTTTAAACTCAAAGTGCAACATTGGGATAAACCTGCGCCATCTCTATCTCACCTGGAAGTCACGAGGAGGAGCTCTACTTTCAGCCAAAGCTTAAAAAATAGATTGGGAGTGTGTTATGTGTGTCAAAACCAAATATTTTTTGCATTTTTAGAATAATTTAACTTGTTAGTATTTTTTTTTAAAAGACCGCACTTTGATATGCACAGCTGAATGGTATCGTGTGTGTTTTTATTTATACTTCCGGAATTTGCCTGGCAGCGACAGCACACTGTTCGGTGATTCACCCAATATCCCTATAGTCAAAATAGTCATATTTGATTTGTTTGTTTTGTTTATTTGATTGATTGGGGTTTAACGTTATACTCAAGGGTATTTAACTTATATGACGACGTGCCAGCCCAATGGCTGAAGGAAACCACTGCAACAGAGAAAAAAACGATGAGACGGCACAAATGCAATACAACAACAGGTCGCAATACAGACACCACAAACAGATCAGCATCCTGTTCCTCTATTGCTCTGAGAGCACCAGGGCAACTGGTCCTGGGACACGTTCCAAAAAGCAATCTTAGCCTTAGTTTATCTTAATTGATCATGGCGACCAGTACTGGAAGTATGTTGTGATCATGGTAATTACGATAAACTTAGGCGAAGATCGTTTAATGGAACAACACCCTGGAACCAAACTGTCTACGCCATGTAGGTAAACACGGTGGCGATTTTAATCAAATGGTCTTTCTTTTTACAGCCCAATCGTACAACAGTTTACTCCGGTAGACTATTGAGTAAAACCAATACAATAACCTATACAAACAGGTTGAAAAACAACCGTATTTAAGTGCTTACTTGCATCAAATATCCTTTTCCACAATTTGAAAACACATATGATTTTTTGCCATTTTAGATCCGTCAGTTTTTTTGCCCGAAGAGACATAACGCTAACAATTATTTCACAGTCTTCACAACGTGTTTTGGCATCTGAAATGAATTGGTTGGCTTGACCCATACACCGATGCTAATTGGAGCAGAAAACATGCCTATCGGGATCGCAGCTGACGAATAGCTGATGAAAAACTGCCCGCGTTTATGACTCTATCAGTCGCGGTTTAACCTTAAAACAGCGGCAGTCTAGGTAAATGCGGACTCAATAAGTTCATCTTTGAGAAGAACCAGGTCAAACATCTCACGCTTGCCAAACATTTGTTGATGGAGATGTCAAGATAGCGTGTTAAGCTTTTGATGGGGATCAGTGATGTCTTTACTAAGCGATGGAGGAAGATTAACTTTCCAACATTAGGAAAACTCTTCACATTTGGTTGTGATATTGTCAATTATTGTTGGAATACACCACCGTCATATAAGTGAAATACGAATGGTGTAAAACACAAATTAATCAATCCCCCTAATTCAATTGTGCACAAACACATGCAGGGCCTAATAAGAGGCCATATATTAGTAAAACATTATTAAGGCCTACATGTTATACACTGTACATGTATATTGAAATTATTGTTCATGTATATCTATATCTGTGTGACAAGTAGACTTTTTTTTGCAATTTACGGAAGCAGAAATATTCAAATTCACAAATGAGCCCAAGATCTGTTTATATAAAATCTAATCTCTAATCTAAGCTAATCTAAGAGATTGCTTCGACCAATCCAACTGTCAAGTTTTATGTTTACATTATCCAGTGATTTAGTTCTTTTCTTTTCTATTTGACAAGTGGCTATACTGTAAACTGTTAATTGTTCAGCACACTTTAGAATATCATAGATCTTTAATAAATATTGTTCATTTTGCAAATTGACATACACTAATTTACGGAAGCAGAAATATTCAAATTCACAAATGAACCCAAGATCTGTTTCAAATTATCATGACCTTCTGTAGAGGGTGTTTGAGCCGACGGACGTTTGCCTCGATATGTTAGCAAATATATGTCCACCAGAATTGGAAACAGCTTCGTCAGTGCCGACAAGCGACTGTGGTCACATGCGGTGAACTGGCAGACGAAACAAAATGCAACAACAACACGCGTCAGTTGCTCTGCAATCAATCCTAAAGCACAGTCCGTGCACCAATCAACTTTCGTTAACACTTGTTATCGATAGGCCGTACCCCTCTGGCAGAAAGACACACCATTGCAAGCTTTTGCAATCCGCTGTACGACCTGACTTAGGTTGACAGCTGGTTGTGCTACCGTAGCAATGAACGAGGTAAATTTAATTATATTGACAAAAGAGTCGTGGATTATTGTTGTGTATTTTTAGAAAATAAATATAAACAGTATTTCCGTTGTGTGTTTTTTTTTTTAGGATAACACTTGCTTAGTTTGAACAGATTCTAGTTCAAAAACGTTTGCAGGTTGAAACCCGTCCGGTAATCATCCGGCACAACAGAGTGATAATGCGTCGTTTAAGTCTACTGGGTAGTGGAGACCCAAGATAGTCCAGAACTTCCTTCAAAATGTACACTGGTGGGTGGTGACGGACCTTTCTTCTGCTTAATGCGCATTCTGGCGGTAAGATTTGTAGTTATGACTAATTTGCAGAATTTTGATTGGACGGTAAAGAAATACGAAGCATTCGTCCAATCAAAACTCTGCAGATAGCAGAATTACCCTGAAATCGTTACTACAGATCGCACCGTGAGAATGCGCCTTAACTCTTGACATCCACAACTTTCTCATCTAACCGTTCGCTGGAGAATCACATGTTTAGAGTCTATGAGAAGTTTGACAGTTAACCACACACTAAGTACACTTTCTAGATTGTCAGATTTTTCCCTCCAGCACTTACTCAGGAGTCGACAGCTGTCACGTGTTATGTTTACATTATCCAG
This sequence comes from Mopalia kennerleyi, assembly GCA_034783855.1. Classification (NCBI taxonomy): domain Eukaryota; kingdom Metazoa; phylum Mollusca; class Polyplacophora; order Chitonida; family Mopaliidae; genus Mopalia; species Mopalia kennerleyi. The sequence continues at coordinate 10,850 of JAVFBX010257681.1, read as the reverse complement.
TGATTGTTTCCTTTTTCTTTTATATTTGAGAATTACCTATACTCTAAACTGTGAAATGTTCAGCACATTTCAGAATGTCATGTCAATGTTAATTAGTGACACTTGTATTATTTGTGAAATATATCAATAATAAATATTGTTCATTTTGCAAAATAACACACAATAAAAGATCCGGCTGAATACACAATGAGTATTTCATATATTCGCTTATCAAAATTTAATAATTTTCTTTTCACATGTAAGAATGTCCCAACATAATTTTTTCAACACAGGGTTATGGACGCATTGTTTTTAATGTTTTTGCAGTGAATTATTTTTTTTCAGAGTAGGAAGCCGGTTATGTTTCTACAACTTCAACTTCAACTTTTATTTCACTCTGGTCATGAAATGACATAAGAGGTAAGCAGAAACAATCACAAGTAGAGAAGCGCAGTAAAGCCAGCTACACCGTCAAGTGACAGTGAGTTGAGCAAAATTGGAAGTACTCGGACGTTTTCACTTATGATTTGTCTGTTATCCCTAAGATCTCCTGCATTGAGAACAAACAATTCTCGGAGCGTTAAACGTGCTGACAGAATCTCCTCGAGTCTACAAGGATGTTGAGTGAAGCTGTCAGTCGAGTAATTCGTACGACTCAATCTACTTTATATGTTATCGTATAAGTCCGGAAACTCAATATTCCGTTAAATGTCGACTATGTGTCAATCAACAATTGCCGAGTGGCAATTTCACGTAACTTTATATCGTCAATAGACGTTACAGATTAACTGAGCGTTTCTGCGCGTTGTTATTTTAAAGTATTAACCTTGATTGAATTAAAATAAATTCCACCAGTCGCTTCAAATTCAATGTCTTATGTTAAAACGGATGATTACATTTCCTTTCTAGTCGCACAGTGTGAACTGTAGATCAAATCATGTCACAAATTATGCAGGCTGCGCTATTATTGATTAATTTATGATTTTTTTTCCCCAGTCGTTTCAGTCAACCACAACAGTCTGATTAATAAAAAAACTGTTAGTAAAGAAACTATCTTATATCAATGAGACGTCTAAAAGCGCGCTTGATAGTGAAGTTGTTGTTGTTTAAGATTATTGGCGTGTGCCACTCCTTCACAGGAATGATTTACGCCACCTTGATAGTGAAGCATCTATAAGCCTACATATAACTGGACCGCCTACTGAATTTGTGGGCCCCATGACAAAAAGAAATACATCCTGAAGGACCCTGTAAAAGTCATTGGTGGGCCCCTTCCTGAAACTGGAGCCTCATGTTCTTGAGCAACATAAACTCTGTGAATGGTGTTCACAGATATGTGCAAATTAAAATATTCTCTCTTTTGAAAATGGTGTCGTTAGCTCACCCGGCGTTAAAATGACATCCACAAACATTGAGGAATACCAAAACAAAAGACGTTCATTTTTTTTCTTTCTGTTTTTTATTTTTTTTTTTTAATTTAATCAAATTATTTTTCGATAGAATGCCATAATTTTATCTGCATAAGCAGCTATCTCTGTTTGTCAATTAATCTTTATTGTAATATACCCGAGCACTCCCCAGTGCTGCGTGTCCATAACAATTTGTATAATTCGGTTAGACATCACAGCAGACATTATAAATATAACTAGAAACCAAACGCAAACATTTCCAGCTGCTCCCTGTTCCCTCTCCCTTAAAATATCCTGGGCCGTTTTTAATTTCTAAGTACGTCTCAAATGCCTTAAGCGTGTCAGAAATAATAAATAAGAAACTGTGGAAATGCCGGATACGGCAGCTTTACTTCCACACAGGGAGATTCTGGAATGGTCAGCCGTGGCTTGGTATTCGCTTTGCCGATTAATCTTGGTGCGTGTCAAGGAATAAGGTTGGTTATGTCAATAAGCACGAGGCTCTCATATACACCCCGTTTTACTCGATTGTATAGCAGTGAATATAAATTTTCAACAGATTTTCTATTAGCTGTAATTTGATTCACAACGTCGAAACTATTGATTTCAGGATAAATCGTCCAGAGGTCGTGACACGGGCTTCTATTAGCAGAAACACTGCCTACCCTATAATGAGTTTCGCGTAGGACAGAACTTGTATATAATCGAACAAAGGAAACGTCCCTATATACGCAAATCTGGTTGAAATAGAACTTCAGCAGTATGATAAAGTTGCAATGATAATTGAGTAGCATCTATTTACATACATCGGCCAACATTTAGATTTAAGCTACCCATATTGCATTGATATGAATACTATTGTTTAGCGTTAATCGTGCCAATGAAGAATCAACCGATGATGAATTCGCCATGCCCCACAAATGTATATCCTTCTACAGTGATAATATTCTTGTCAAACTGTGTGTCCAAAAATAATTTATTTCACCTGAACGATTCACAAACTTACAGTATTGTCGTTGTTTTGAAATAGCACTTTCCTAACTTAACCAGATTGTAGTTTAAATAAATGTATAACTTAACACCTCTCCGGTTGTGTAAGTGTTTTTTATGGACAACATTTCGAATTAGGTGCACGATTGGCTTTTCACGCACATTCTCACGTTAATTGTCCTGTACAGGCAGTCAGCCAACGTAACGTAACGTGATGTTTTACCTAAAATAAATAAAAATAAAGCCAAGTGCACTTCAATGGGCCTTTTATGTTGGAGACTCGGTGCCTAGTTCTACTCACGAACAAGTCTCAGCGTTCAACGTTTTTTTAACTAGAACATGTTCAAACTACGAAGGTACGGTCTCGAAATAACAGAAATACTGGTAATACTACCTTTCTAAACGGCACAAAATTATTTCGATGTGAACGCTTCTTTTCAATACGTTTACATTGTTTGTTTGATTGATTGGGGTTTAACGTCGTACTCAAGGGTATTTCACTTATTTCACTCGTCAGTTGACGACGGATTGTCCACTTCACACTGTTCCTTGCCCTAGTATGGTGAAAAATCGGGAGGAAACCTCGTAAAAACCACCCCCGCGATTGCCGGAGCCACATCTTGTGACTCATATACCTGAGGGTCGACAGACAGACTCGATCCTGTGAACGGTAAATCGAAGTAGGCGTAAGAAAGCGCGCTCGGTAACCACTACGCCACGTCCGCGGGCCAAATAAGTTTAGAAAATCATGATTTGAACATGTCGACACAGAAGCACCCGAGTTAAAAATACTGATGTGTCTAGTTTGATTGTGGCGTCAACAGCCAATTGTTTTGACAATAAATCTTAGGTGAGTGAATTGTTCTGTCTCCGTGAATTAGACGTGCTTCGAAACAAGCCGAAAATTATTGTCTATAAATTGGCAAATCGCTTCGTATATGGAGCATGGGATAGGATTGATTTTAGAAAATGTATCTTGTAAATGAATTTACACACTGACGAGAGCGCGTAACGTAGAATACTAAGAAATACAATACTAATCTATTTAACAAAACTACGTTGCTACATATACAGCATACTTTGTCATTTGGCTGAGAGTTTTTGACTCCACACAAACATCCGAGTTCAACAGTCTCGTATATGGATCCATTTCGACAAAAACGGTTCTTGATATAACAAAAAGGGATAAATACTTAACAGAGTTGCTCCAAGGGTTCCATACAGAAGCAAAAAGAGTTCCACCAGAGCCATGACTGAAGACCCTTAAAGAGTTTCATTGAGGCCATATTTTTTTCTTCGAAGAAATGCTTGCTCGCTGTCTCTTTCTTTTATCCAAGAATAGAAACGTTGATTTATCGGACTTTTTTAATGCAGCAGAATGGTTCATAATGTAAACTCAACAAGAAATGAGCTCGGCTGAATTGAGATTGCGTTCTTAGGTCCACAAAATTCCATTCCCATCTAATTTTCCTGTTGTCGTTCATTCCGTCGATTTAAAGAAAACACATTTCGTCAGACGATAAATCTAGCAAAGGAATCTCTTGACGTCTACAATATAGACAAAATGATGTGAAGAGTCGGTTAGGTTGAATTGAGACAATTATCTTACTAGAGCTATGTGAAGAGCCATTCATCGGTGTAAATAGATGTAATTGTAAGGGTGATTACATGTACTGATCGGCACGATTTTGACCTGCCATGGTACTCATTCCAGCCTAGTGTAAATCACTGGAACGGTCGAGCAAAGCGTATATACTGTTGACAATCCAAACGGGCCTGATGGATCTTTGAAAGATTTGAATTCCAAGTCCGGGATTTGAATTTAGCCCCATGCTCTTTTATACCACGCATTAACTTGGTCCATATTTCACTGAATCAGAACTTTGACACTTGTGAATAAGTGTTCATGTGTTTGATTTGCAAACTTGATTGGGGTTCAAGGTCGTACTATAGGGTATTTCACTTATATGATTGTCCACTTTACACAGTTCGTTGTCTAATTACGGTGGAAAACCTTCCCATACGCAACCTGCAAGAGCGGCTCAGTGTTTCCTTTTCCATCTTAAATAAAAAAACTAATATGCCTTGAGTAAATAAATGTATTATCCGTCAAGCAAACATCGCGTGTTTTGAATTGTCAATTTGCAGGAGGAAAAATGGTTGACCTCCCCGGGTTCTTTTGATCGAAGGCCCAAAACGACAAACAAGGCCGCCCACTACAAATTTTTTTTTCTAAATTTTATAAAGTTTTCTGTAAAAAAAAATCGAAAATATAACATCAATGGCAGGATTAAAATATGACATGAAATAAGTAGGGCGGAATTATTTTTGGACGAGGCTTTTTTGCAAACTTCTTTCCTAGTTGTCCATCTCAGTCGACTCATGACATTTATCTTTATAATTCTCATTCGTTGGTGGCAGTCTACTTATGACAGCGGTGGCCCAGCTTTTGACTGCGTATCACCAGTCATCAAATTTTTAAAGCACTAAATAAATTCGCTGCGATCACTGGCACAGGAACCATATATAATAATCCGGTTTGGGAATTATGCTACAGTATCATGTGAACAGCAAAGAAAGATGTACAATTTTATGTTGACTATATATTTCGGTTTATTTAAAGTACTTTACTGTGTGAAACTTAGAGGTTGAAATTTAAATAATATCATGCTAATGTACTGACCTTATTTCACATAGCGATCGTTGAAATACTCAAACCGTAATATGCCAGTTACAGTCATCATTTTTTTATTTTCGTAAAGAGGTAAAATTTCATTCTGAATCGCCAATTATTCCTGCCATCTTCTCTAGTTAATATTAATTTGGTTTGCTTGTCTACGTATTGCATTTCCAAGTATTTCTCAACTTTGCCAGGGAAGGAATATCATCGAAATGGCACCAATGCTTGTATTTACTAAACGTTTTATCTCTGACACAAAACAGAACCCAGTATACGGATGTGCATTACTATTCATTTTTAAAACATCTTTCGCTATGACATATATTTAGATTACCAGTACTCATGAGCGGTAATCCGAGATTTCTCGAGCATTTTTTTTCGTCAGCAATGTTGTAAACCATCGATTATTACATTGTGAAGACACACAAATCTCGTCTAACTTGCGACCTGTCTCGGAATTGAATTGAATTTAATGATTTATTTAATTCGATGGGATTCACAACCATTAAATTCCACTATGGCTTCTCTTTGATAAAGACAAACACTTTGGAAGTAAACTCTGCATTCCATATATCGTCAATAAAGATATATTAGATGTAAAAATTGGTTAAATGCTCAGTTGTCTAAATATTTGGATCGGAGTTGGACAAGGCTGTTGCGTTTTGGTAAACTTAATGTTCTGTCATTTCATTGATTGCGGGTGTGAAAATAACACGTAAGAGCTTACAATTTGATTATCGCAAGACACACTTTGCATTCTATTGTTATGAAGTGGACTAGAAGAACTGAGTTTTTTATCAGCTATAATGCGATTGATAATGTCAGAACTATTGATTCCTGGGATCCTTAAATAAATCATGGAAATGAGGTCACGACGGGAGCCATCTTTTAAAGCAGAAACACGCCATTTTTTACAGCATAATCATTCATACTTTATATGCCAGCGACGTTATGTGCTATTATACTACAGAAGCAAAACCCATCTCCACCTACATATCACAAAAATGCTGTATGGCTTAGATCAAACAGTATCATGGATGGAAAGTATTGCACGAAGTTTTCAAATACATAACTAGGAGAACGGAAATTTCTATACGACCCCATAAAGAATTGATAAAGTGTGTAATCTCCTTGTTCGTCAATGGTTGTTCAAGACGTTTAAATCTGCTTTACTGTATCAGTCCAACATCGACTAATACGGGAGGGTACAGAATTGACGGGTACAAAATGTGTAATCTCCTTGTTCGTCAATCGTTGCTCAAGATGTAAATCTGCTTTACTGTATCAGTCCAACATCGACTAATACTGGACGGTACAGCTATAAAACACGGCTTTGCAAAATGGCGCTTCCGCCCGATATCAAGGTTGGGCAGTCTGTCTATACTGTAACATTGCGGCATGCCGGTAAACCGAGAAAACTTAAAGTTCTTGCTTTTGCGCATTTAACACTTTAAGTTATGGACTGACGGACTTCAGATGGATTGGTTGACGTATTTCTCTTAATTTGTCATGTTGCCGGTGAAATAAATTATTCGAATTAAATTTCTCACACATGGGGCACGTTACACTAAATAAATCATATATGACATCTTGTTGTTAATCGAGATGTTTATCAATCAAGCCGTACTCAATCCATTTTCCATACTTCCCATGAACGACCGAGGATTAACATTTCATTGGCGACCTAGAACGCACTCGAAATTCAGCTCGCTTTACATCATCAAATTTGACCATATTATTTGCTATATCTAAACTGAGCTCTGCATTGATGCGTTATGTTTGTTAAAGAAATATATTAAGTTCCAAACTATATTGTTAAAGTAAGATTGATTTCTTAAAAGGGAACACCTGCTGAGTGTTTGGTCTGTTTTTTGTCATGTATGGAATTTAATAAAGGCGAACTGGTAAACTTAAACTATTGTTTCAATTAATAATTTTCAGGCTTATAAAGATCTTCCCGCTAGGAGCGCTAGTGTATTAAACCGAAGTTTCGGATTAATCGAATACGTTTTAATTTCACTATTTTAAATCGATTTATAAAATATCAAAAACAGACAAAAACATTTCAACATCCTTTTGAAAACATGTTTTATTGGAAGAAAATAAAGTTTATAAATGCTGGTGGACATATACGACTGTTTAGACATGTAACTTAAGTTGTGAACTACACGGCGAATGTGGTACTATCATTGAATAGCAATGAACTGGAGTTGTGTAGATCTCGTACAATCACGCTGTGTAGCTGGTACTTTCTCAGATACAGGATTATCAAATCTATGAACGCGTGTTTCCAGAATGCGGGGGACAGACAGCAGTCCTAGACGTCGCCGTCAGCCTTTCAGTTATCTATACACAGACTACGAATGCCCCCATAGAACCGGGTTTTGTAGGCGCACGTGTATCCGTCCAAATATCTGTGTGTTCCACAATATTTACACAACACTTTATCAATGATTGTATAAAGGATAGTTGATGCTATAAACAATGTTGCCGCATTATCTCCGGGAGATCAATGTTTAGACCTAGGAAACGAAAACAGGAGTGTGTGTATACACCAAACGGGCACAGATTTATAGCCTTATCTACTTGATATGACAAATTAGTTAACCGCCCTTCGGCTACCAGAGAGTGAAACTATACAAGCTCTCAGTTTCTGTATCTGATGGAACATATTTGATAACGAAGACTGGAGCAATATAACCTTTCCGAAATGCCGTTTATTCCATCGAGATTAAACCTGTTTATCAGTGTGTGGGGAAAAAAATCCAGCGTTCCTTATTGCTCGAAGAAATAGTCTCTGAATTCCTCTGTCTGTCTGTCTGTAAACCAGAGAGTTAGTTTCGTCGGAATGCACTCTATGACAAAGGCGTTGCTTTTACAAGAACATGAATGTGTGACTGTCAGCATGTACTCTGTGATAAGAGAGTCAGTTTTACCAGAACATACCAGAGTTTGTAATTGTCAGCATCTATTTAACGACCTCCGTGGCGAAGTGGTCTAGAGTGTACGCGCTAGAGAGTGTATGCTTCTGGTCCACATATCCCCCTCACCTCTGGGGTCGCGGGTTCGATTCCGCGGACCGTATGTGGGTTGGTATACTAGCATCCAGCGGAAGGTCGTGGGTTTTCTGTAACAAAAATGACTACCCAGTTTTCCTCCCACAATAATGCATCTCATGACAACCCATATTCGCTTCAGAATAATAACAAACCATTTCTTTTGTTCCATCCATGCTGATCGCATTACCAATTTACAGATTCATTGGTTTGTTTGTTTCATTGGGGTTTAACGTCGTACTCAAGCGTATTTTGTCACTTATATGACGACTGAATTTTGCCCTTCGCACTCTGTCGTACCAACCCATCGATAGCCGGGGTTACACTGTGTGCTTCATCGTATACCTGATATCCACAGAGGGATTTCAATCTGTGAACGGTACATCGAAGAAGGGCCAATAGGTCGACACGTTAACCACTGAACAACGATCGCGGGCTCAATACGGAGGCAAACTCAATTTAAACAAAAAAGGGCATTATGACGATTAACGCTTAAACCTCCCAATGAGTGTTCGTTAGTGAAAGGTAGATACCAATGTCAGCTATACACATACCGAGTAATTGCCAGATCCCTATAACATCAATACTTTAATCAGCGAGTTTTGCTTTTCAGTGAATGCATTAAACTATATTATCCGTGAGAAACTAGGGTAAAAATATGCGGATAAAAAAGGTAAAATTGACATTTGCTTTTTGCACCTTTCTCAGTAATCACAGGACTAATTCGCAGGGTGTGTTTAGTGCTTCTCCTGTCCGCCCCGTCGAGGTAATATATTTACCGTATCCTTGTCGAAAGAGCAAAACCTAGGGGGTCAGTGATTCGATGGCACACCCCGTCGTGGTAATATGTTTGCCGTTTCCTTGATAGGAGAGTAAGCCTATTATGAGCATCTTTGCTATCCAATTACGAACAAGCAAGGGTCATTCAACCATAATAACAAGAAAAACACTGTGGATTTTAATTGGAAAATGAACTGTTCGCACGTACACTCTATTACCTTATATTGATAAGCGCTCTGAACTGGCGTACCTACTAATCAATGGCGTGAACATGACTAGAGATTCATTAATATAGTCGGTGTTATCTCTGTAAACAATGCCATTGTAATGTCCTGTTTTCATTGCCTTTTCCCCGTAGCGATAGAGCGTGTGCTCTCATTATGTAGATAATGGAGTCCTCGCATTCCAGCTAAAATAATACCCCTGTTGTTTCTCATAACATACTGGCGAAACTTTCATTCTATCTTCCTTTCAGCAATGTTATTTATCGAGGCATACTGCTTCAAATTTGGCAATGACTTCCGACAAACGATCCCCATTGAGAACTGTCTTAGTAAGGTTTACAAGATGGGGTTGGTCAAACCCAGGAATAGTTGTTAATAGCAGGTTAAATCAGTAATCGATGTGGCATGACGTCATCTAATCCCGAACTTTTTACCTCTTCTTTCTTCGCTACCCTTTTATCAAAATGAATATTCGGAGTGGCATTTTGTGCTCAAAGGGTTCTTTAAACTGAATTGTAAGATGGTTGATTGATCGGTGTTTTACGCCGTGCTTAACTGTATTTCGCTTTTATGACGGTGGTGTTTCCAACAATAAGTGACACTAGCACAACGAAGATGTGAAGACTTTCAATAATGTTCGAAAGATAATTTTCTTCCAGAGATAAGTAACTGCCCTTAGCCGGAGGGGCGAGATAGTTTAGAGCAAAGCAAGAAAAGTTTTAGGGAAACCAGATGTTGTTTGGGAGAAACCAGAGATTGGTTGCAAGAAACCAGAGATTGGTTGCAAGAAACCAGAGATAGATTGAAGCAAACCAAGGAATTGTTTAAAGATAAGTTGAAGGAGACAACGGATATTTTGCTCACCATTTTTATTATGAATGATAAAATTATCTACCAATATATACTATGGAGAAGTTGTCCAACAAAACTTGTCGACCTTGAAAAAATAAAACAGACGTAGGCGAAAAACCTTGAAATCCCCTCACAAGATAAATCCGGCAATATGCTGAATTCCAATACTTGAAACAAATCAGAAAGAGAATAACAACAATGAGATACAAACTGATTTTCTGTAAAAAAAAATATGTTTAAGTGGAAAACATTTTTCCGTGGTTATTCAAGCCGTGTGGGATTATCTCTATATTTCATAAACATAAAGTCATCACACGTTTTGTTTATCTCCCCTTGTGTTTACAGCATTTTGTATATATAAAACAATAAGCCGTTTTTTACTAACTTCTAATATTTAAAATCAAAGGTACCACACAAGCTGGGACCATATGGGAGTCTATATAGTGTATCAGTTTTACTGGATAAAGTAAGCAGTTAATATTTCCAGAACAAACATAGGAATTTGTTTCAATAAAATGAAGTCTGGCTGTTCGTTTGTTACCAAAGTATATCTCGTTAAGAAGCATTGTCACAATGCCATTTATAGTACCCATTTCAGGGCAATCTCCCCATTTGTGTAGTTTTTAATGGTCAACAATCCTGAACGTCTTTATCGACCAATCAAATGCTGCAAATAAGGGGGTTTCCCTTAAGCCGTTACTACAAATCGAACCGTGGAAATGCGCTCAATAGTGTCTAAACTTTGTGTTTTAATTAAAGTTCATTATATTATGCAGTTTTATATTTGCCGCGGTCCTACCCACAAATAATTTGCAGGTTTTAAAATGGTTTGCAGACTTCAACCTGAAGATGGGTGAGGGGGGGGGGGGGGGGGGGGGTT
>JAVFBX010257570.1:0-19068 GCA_034783855.1 Mopalia kennerleyi | reverse complement strand
AAGTTGTCCGATTTTCATCTGCGTTAATGTTGTAAGCCGCATATAAACAGGGAAAAATCACATTCCACTCAAAATTTGTTTTTTTAATGGTATTTGTTAATTGTGCGAGCATGTATTCGTTGGTCATGTAAAAATACGCAGTCGGGAAACTTCGGTTCGTAGGCGGAAATCTTCGGCTTTTAAAAACCAGAATTGAGAAGCAGCTCAGTGATTGGTCTATTTAAGAAACCAATCGACATTGTAGGTGGGGTGATTGCGTTAGACCTCAATATAAGCGACGAACAAAACACGGAGAGCGTTTTGAGATCTGATTTTAATGAGGCTGAGTCGCTGCTTTTCTCGTCTTTATTGCATTGATTGGAAAAACTCTGGTATAGCGTTGACGGTCTTGAACACATGCCACAACATCGTCAAGTGTTTGCACAGTAGAATTTAACATCTACATTGTCTGAATAACTTTGATGGCATGTATTGATTATTTCGCCCATCAGAGGCCCAAGCAAAAGCCACAGTCGTCGAGTCTTTTTTCTGAAAAGGACAAAAATTCCCACGGAACATTCTGATATGGAACTGTGTTGCTTCGTCCTCTCAAGTTGTAACGGTCAGTGTCCCGTAAGTGCCTTGTCAGTTAATACAAATTGTTGCTGGTTATCGGGTTTATATTACCATTATGGATTAGTCCTGGCAACAGTGCTACAGCTCGCTGCTACTAAGCTTTACCAGGGTTTAAATAATTGATATCTAATTTATTGGAAGCGATTTTTCATCAAAAATTATGAAAGTAGAGTTTGGAGATATTTTCTAAATAAAGACATATTTTGAGAGATTGTAACTGATGCATGTTTAACAACAGTTGACCGAATAAACGTGTATTTGACATTCCTTCACTGGAGGTCAAACAGCGGATATCCAAACAGTGTTCAAGAATATACACACACCTAGTTTTCAAGAATTAAGACTGTTTACGGTAGACCACACGGGCCATAGTTACAACGTGTAATTTAGTCTTGCCTCGCCCATTCAGTTTTTACTGTAGGGCTGATAATAGATGAGAGACTACTGTTCAATTTGTTAATACCTCATACCTCGGAATAATAAAGAATGCTAACGTCTGATAGCGCTGTCGTTTCCCTACTTAGATACGAGAAGCGCAGAGGAAATATTTTAAAAAACTTCCGGCGACAGCCAGTTAATCCGTTTGACACCCTCGTATACCTGAGCACTACTAGGAGACACTTACATGTAGGAAACAAAGGGAACGTAACCAAAACAGGTTTTACAGGCCACTCCCGAAGCTATGTCATGTGGCCTTAATGATATTGTTTCGCTGACTGCAGCGTGTCTGGAATTTGTTCGCGGTCAATGATTTATATGGTTCTGTATTATTAACATGATTGTCGAGGCAATGACGGACAGTGACCTATAACACTGGACGCGATGGGTTTGTTGTTGTAGTAGAGGACGATGGCATTCTTTATTAGTCTGCAGTATGAGATATATACAAATCGAACAGCAGGTTCTGATATATTATCAGCCGCGCGGAACAGAGAATGTACCAATTTCAATTAGATCTGTTCGTAGATTACTGGTGCGAGTTTAACATCTGAGTGTATCTTAGCCCCAGAAGTGTCCAGCGTCTATGAATTTTTTTCTACAAAGACAAAGCCTTCCATTTTAACATTCTAGGAAGTTGGTAGAGAGCTCGTCTTTGTCCTCGACCGGAAGTAGGTGGACCTGTAAATCACTAGCTTTTATCTAGGATATAGTTTTTCTGTTGTTGTTGTTAATCTCAAATGGCCCGTCAGAATATAAGAGACAAAGTCTGGACCAAAGCGAGAATAATTTGGCCTCTATGTAAGGATGTACTCATAAGTAGGTGCCTTTTATCGGCGACATCGATTTAGGACAGTTTGTTTACAATAGAGCTGGGTTAAATGTACAGGAGATTGAGATGTGTTGGCGGAAATGAAAACTGACTCCGACGACAAGAAGGCCGTGTAGAATGCTTATAAGTGACTACTGTTGACTCCTAGGTGATAAATGAGTCCTCGTCGAACACTGGAGATCTAAACTGATTTCCGTTTCTATTTTTCAAAGAAACACAGCGACTGTTCTAATATAGAATGACTATTGTACCTAAAAGATCTTGTAGACCAGTTCAGCACAAATAGTTTATTGCTGATGGTTGAACCCCTGATTTCCTTGATGCTCAGATTAAACATGTTTTTTGCAATGTTCCATATGTTTGCCGTCATTATTTTCTCCCCGACAGTCAAACTAAGGATCAATTGGTGTAAATGCTCATCAACTCACCGATGGCTTTAATACGAGTCCCGAAGTTAAGGGACTTGAATATATGCAAAAGAGCTCGCCGAATGGGTGAACACGTACAGCGTTGATGAATGATGAACCTCGGGTTAATTTACCCCAATAGGTTCAGCACATGAACCTTCCGTTCATATTGTTTATGCTGCCGGCTATCGATTGTTTATATGTAATGTAAATTAAATGTGTATTAGCCTGTTAACGATGTCATATAAACAATGAATCTTTCTTGAAACAACCAAGATTGATAACATGCTCTTTCGATAATGAGAGAAGTTAATGGTGTCGAGGGTTATGTTACAGTATACGCTCTTCCTTAGGTCGCTGTTACAATACAGGTATATTTCATGTTCGTTTCATCGATCGTCAGTTAGGGTGGCTTTGTTTCGCTGTGCCAATCTAGCTGCCAATTTGAACCAATTGAGACAGACGCAAAATGAAATGTCATGTCTTGAGAACCTCTTTGCACCAGCCGTAAATAATACGACTCTAAACAAGTTGCATTGCTCAGAACTACGTGCCTTTAAGGGCATATCAACAATGGCAGTACCGTTGGATGTTGGCAGCTATAGTGCAGCAGGAAGCTGATCAGCGGTGATGTCTTGTTAATAGGTCTTGTGGTGGCTCTGTCTTGTCGGTGGTGCCAGAAACACGGAGGGTGGTTTCCTTCATCCAGTAGGTTGACCCGCAGTCATATGAGGGAAATGATCTCAAATATGGCGCTAAACCCCAAAGGCATTCGATAGATGCTTATTAGTAATACAACAAAATTAACAATGAACTGACCCGTTTCTAAAGATGAAGGTCTTTGGAAGCTTGAAATCGTAAAGAATGTACAATTTGCTATTAGTCGTATTATAAAATGTTGTAAACTTCTTCAGAATGATATTTACTACACTCGGGACACAGTTAAGAGAAGGTTACTTCACAAAGGCAAAAGAAAATAACAACACGTAATATTCCAGATGAATTTGTTTCCTGTCCATTATTGTAATGCATGCGACTTGAGCGACAAACATAGGCAGCAAACTAATATAGACAAAATATGTTGTGTGCGTACGTGTCGGCCAAACTATGTCTCGTTTAAAGGCTATTTGTTTTTGTTGACTGCCTGAGACTACTTATTATTGTCGGTACATAACACCTATTTTCCAGTCTTTCAGTGTTAGACATAAGGCTTGGGTGACAAACGCAGTTTTCTCATAAAGAAACAAAATAAAGACGTTTTGTCTTCGGGTGCGTGGATACCTCGTGTCTGCCAAGGCAGAAAATACCATCATACCGAACAAATTAATAAACGCTGCCAAAAACTAGAATTGGGCTCAGTCGAGCGCTTTTTGATTTTGATCGTCTGAATGATTCCTTTCTTTTGCTTCCAAAGATATCATTAAAGAATGTCGCTCATCATAGAATTTGGTGAATTTAAAAGGAGTCCAAATTATTGTATAATCAATATTATATTTGATTTTGCATGAAATGTTGGTAACATTTCGTAAAATGTTTTATTCGCCTCTTTAACGTTTTATTAAGTTCGTTCTAGAAGAAGTTGTTGATTTTTGATAACACCCGTTAAATGTGTTTTCTGGTCATTTGTATTGATTGTAATTTACATTGATAACTGCGGATATTTGTGGGATTTATTTATATTATACAGTGGGGACTACTATAACCATTCCATGTTCTTCGAATGGAAGCATACTCTTATATTCCGTCACTTATCGTAAGCACTCAGACTGTTTGCGGTTCGCACATGTATCCTGAAGCTGTTGTTGGCCTGTGACAGAACTATATAATTCAACAGTACGCGGCATTTTACGAGATACGAGAGGAAGCATGTGAGATCAAGGTGAACATGTTTGTTGACAGCTCACCTCGATGTCACGTATAGTATAAGTCAGATTCTGCCTATGTTAGTTAATCTGAAGATACACCATACTCTTTAAATGAGCTGACTGGTGACCAGTGCGGACCAATTTGATTGACAAATATGGTTAGACGGTCGAAAACATTTCCATACAATCCATTACCCATTGTCGGTGTTGGAACTGCAGCCATAACACAATGGTGCGATTCCCCAGTCCATTGTAAAAATTCAGAGTATCTATTTTAGAACAGGTTATTTTTTTTAAACGTTTTACATTCTGAGAGGTTGTGCCTTGTCAGTATATGTTTAGTCCCAACCTTCCTTCCTTATAGGTAAATTGGTATATCTGCTTAAAGCTGTGATAAAAATTATTTCTCAACTATACTGTCTAAAGTGGATATAGTTATAGTTGCTGCACCATTTGACACCGCTCTGCCAAGTCTAACATTGTTGGCAGTTCTAATGTAAATAGCTTTACCAATCCATTTTATTTTATAAAAGGGTTACTAATTAACATAGCTGTGTAGGCCTGTGTGTGTCCATTGTTTCGCAAGACATATATCTAACCTGTCAGCAATCAGGGGTCATTAATAATGTCCGACGATAAGCCGGTTTTTGAAACTGGTTTTAACAATGTCTGTGTCCTGTGGCATGCCTCTTCTATGCTCGTCGATGCCACAATTCTGCCTATGGCTGTCGATAAATAAATTATTAAAAAAATCACTCTTACAGTGTAAATATACGTTTTGTAAAATGTTAAACTTTGCGTTTTAAATTTGCAAAATCTATTTCAGCTACTAAGCCTAAACATCTGACATTTTCGAATTTAGAACTGGATCGTAACCATGAAGAGATAGAGCGACTAATTTTAATGTTGGGGATTAAGTATGCAATGTCATAAGTAGAAATGACATCGGAATCCTCATGGCATATTTAAGACCTTCTCTGGCAGATAGACTCAGAGGAAATCAGCTGTCAGTCAGGATTACGTTCCTGCGGTATTCACTTAATGCTAAAGATCAAAGACAATTAAATAATGGCGTTGGAATGTGAAGTAAATGACAAGTAATTGAAGTGGAGTGAACAGTTTTTTCTGGAATTAATCAATAATTGATCTGATTTGTGGAAGAATATCGATCCAGCGACACATTAAAGCAGTTTTTGTGCGGTTCTTTTGCTACCATTTACAGCACGATCACAGGAAATTCACACAAAGACTAAATTCCAGGGGTAAACATTATTTATATCTTTATGACATCCGTTTGCAGCTTGGCGATATTTTTCTACAACCTTCATATTTATATAATAATAGACTGTATATACATTTGTTTAAATTAGGATCTCAACCAAAGCCCAAAGTGAAGAGACAGAGATATATGTTATGTTCAAAATTTCATATCATACCCATTCGAATATACTGTGCTTCACCTTCTTGTTGTTCCAAGGGAGCTATAACAAATTTAAAGAACAATAGTAATCTTTTGTTGTTGTTGAAATTGTTGTTTTGCGACTGTTCCGCTGAATCGTGGGTCGGTTATGATGTTAAAACTCTCAATGCACGGCACAAGCGACCGAAAACAGCTCATAAACCCTTACATCTCCAACAAAGACCCTAGCAAATGATGTCCGTCAATTATTTATCTCAATCAGGTGGCACTTGACCAAGTGGTTGCTATTTGTGGCCTGTTTAGTTTCAATCTGGTATCATGTACGAATCGATATTCGGATACCGTATCAATAACACTTATTATCAGGTTATCATGGCGATTAAGCCGGTGCATCAAATTCATCTATTAACCATTAATCTAAATAATTAGACCAAATGATGATAGTATAGAGCCATTGAGTGATTGCAGATATTTCAAAGCGAGACCAAGGACTACTAAACCGATCGTTAAAAAATAAACGATCTTAGTTTTTTCGCAGTAACCAACCGAGCAGCATTGTTGTTAAACGCTTACAGTTTCATCTGCTTTTTGTTAACCGACAAATAAAATTCCTTGTGTCAGCATCAGTTTTTTTTACCATTTTCCCCAATAGTCATCCTTATGCCATTATAATGTTGTTTCAGAGATTTGAAACTTCCAGGGCATACCATCCCCTTAATGCCTGTAAAATCATTTTTCTTGAAAATGTCGATATAGCCTATCTGTTGGGCATTGAAATATAACGATTTATTTCAAACACCGGCAAAGCGACATTCAGTGGCTGAACGATTACGTCGTGTTTTGCTGAAAAAAGGAAGTGTCGCTTGTCGGCGTTTTTCGGCTTTTGTGTCTGAATTCTTCATATACAAACAAGTTTATGTATACGGAATTCCGGAGCTACCTAGTTAGGTGGACGATTGGCTTTTGTCATACTTTCTCGAGTTACTTGTCATGCACAGGCAGTCATTCGACGTGTTTTCCTCAACGTCACCTGATGTTCTGCCTAGAATAGATGATAATGAAGCCAGTAGTGCACCGTAATGGTGCTACCCCATTGTCGACTGGCCTACCGCGTCCATCTTAACATAAGAACAGCTCTCAATTGTTTAAATATTCTGATATCGGGTGAACACAATGGGACACTAGTATTGAGGAGTCACGAATCCGCTAAACCAGTGCAACATTCTCATTTGGAACAGTCTCATCATATATCGGTACGCTCAAAATAGCAGCGGTTCGAAAGCGCTACAGAGAATCATACCGCGAGTCTAAGCTCTATCCGCGAACCGTCGATCCGGACAGGTGCCAGCGAGAACGGCCTATTGAAGTACAGTTTTATAGATTTCACTCTTTCTGACGTTCACAAGGACCCTTTATCAACGAAAAACTGGCTAACTGATATGGTATAACTGAATTGTCAAAGTACAATGACTTATTCCCAAAGGTAAAGATTTTATATAACGTTTTTACAAAGCATCATTTATTTATTGAAATCTTTTTCAGATCTTGGGTTATATGGCTCGTCATAGACGTACAGTCCTTTTGTATTCTGATACTCTAACACGCTAATGTCGTTAGCCCATGGCACAGTATCACGCCTATCTACCTTTGTAAATATTCCAAGGCATAGATTCTCCATGATCGATGCCAATGTGTGCTCAGTTTAATACACGATGACGAATACTACAATGACGGGGCCATGGGGCTACTGGCATAGACCTTATTGCGTTGTCTCTCAGCTCAAAACTGTCAGCTTTAACCATAGGAAATTAATTTGATTGCACTGAGTTACTGGTCCTATACATAATTTTAGTTAAAGGAATGATCATTTGAAACCGGAAGTTTGTTTTACCTGTTGTGTGCTTTGCTAGTCCTGGGCTGTGGCGTATAACACAGACTCAATCTTATTTAAATCAGATCTCAAAAACGATCCCTTTGTTTTGTTTGTCGTTATATTGAGATCTAACGCAATCACCCCACCTACAATGTCGATTGGTTTCCTAAATTGACCAATCACAGAGCTGCTTGTCAATTCTGGTTTGTAAAAGCCGAATATTTCCGCCCACGGACCGAAGTTTCCCGTCTGCGTATTTTTACATGACCAATCAACCAACACTATTCAAATAATAAAATTAGAGTGGAATTCCATTTTCCTCTGTTTACATGTGAATTACAACATTAACATAAAAGAAAATAGGACATCTTCTGCTGGTGTTGGCTGAGTGTTATCTGTGTTTTTATTGGACATGTGAAATTGTGACCTTGCGTCAGCCCCAGTAAGCTTGACCTAATTGAACAGTAAAAGTAGAGTGATTGCGTCAGATCTGAATATAGCGACAAAATTAAAATTAAAACACGGGTAGCG
Organism: Mopalia kennerleyi; assembly: GCA_034783855.1. NCBI lineage: Eukaryota > Metazoa > Mollusca > Polyplacophora > Chitonida > Mopaliidae > Mopalia > Mopalia kennerleyi. The sequence goes on along the minus strand of JAVFBX010257570.1, from coordinate 11,087 downwards.
TTTTTTTGGATCTGATTTTAATTAGATTGAACACAGACTAACACTAACCCTGCGAAACATTGTAAGCCAAAATAATCCTAATTTGAATAACATTGCGGAACCGTGATTTCAGTCCCAGAAGAAAGCGGATTGAATTTGCGAGGACTAATTTGTCGAAATATATCTGGAAGGGAGCCTCCTGTGATCTGGTGCTCCAAGGGGCAACATAACACCGATCTCTTTGTCGTGTCTTGCTTTTTGCTGTGATTGTCCTGTTTTGTTATGTCTTGTCTTTGTTTGTTGTCAATGACGTCAGTGGTGCTTTCCTCCACCTATTAGGCCAACAAGCCGTTATATGAGTGAAACAACATTAAGTAAACTCTCATCAAACGAACAAACAATAATATTTGTGAATAAAAATTATTCATCTCGAAAGACTGCTAAGACTAAGAAATATAAATAAGATTGATCACGCGAAATGAGTGATACTTGAATTAAACTTGTATTTATTAGTAAATGTCATCCATCGAATTTAATTATAATTAAACATAAGTTTTATTTAACTTTACTATTGTCCTTAAAACTACTTAAAGAATTACAAAAACAAAACACCTTTCAAACGTTGTGGGTCGAAAGAGCCGAATATAAGTTTAAATATGGGTTTACGTCTAAACCGAATGAACGGTTACAGGTCACCTTCCAGTAAGGTGCACCGTTGGTTCTATTATCATCTATTCTAGGTAAAACATCACGTGACATTAAAGATAACTTGTTGGCTGACTGCCTGTACATTACAAGTAACGCGAGAAAAGCCAACCGTGTACCTAACTCTCATTTTCGCAGCTAACTTAAAGATCATCCTTGAAATGGTCGTCTAGTATATATCTGACATCTCTTCCAATATGCTTTCTATAAACCGTTAAGATTGAATGTATTCTAGGTTCTATGTTGAGACCGACACATTTGAGATCTGAAAAGACTCTTCAGTGTCAATAATTTTTGTACTTTGTATGTATTGGAAATAATGACTATTAGATGTCGTGTTATACGTACACTGCTAGGGATTGGTTCATACAATAGTGCATGGATTGGAGTAAATTTGCCCGAAGTCAAACAATCATTATCAACGGACGTAATTAAATAGTTCAAGGCTGGAGAGTGATTGTTGTGGACCAAGTTGACCATATTAACAAAACGGCAATATAAAAAAGTGGCCATTCATAAGTTCATGGTATGTGAAGTACCGTAGGCCCAGTTTTTATTGAACTTTTCTCTAAATCGATAGTTTCGCTGAACGACCTGTCCTCTCACAAAAATGCAATAGTTAACGATTTACATCAAATGTTGTTATAATCTCCTTGAAATCCAGCTTGAAAGGGATGGGAACAACGTCAAAGTCACAGGATCTCTGTAAATATATACTAACCTCCACAAGCGAACCAATCCACTTATCACATCCGAATTCCCGATAAAACCTTTTTTCAAGAACTCTGTTAAAATAACAACATTAGGACCCGCGACTGACAAATATTTGTTTTGTACTACATGTTCTTCCAGCTAACATTTGAAGCAGGTTTTTATAGACTTAATCCTTGACTTTACCCTCTTCAAGGATTTATGTTCATCTTCTGTATAAAGAAGCTATCTGATGTGTCTGTGTCTGTTGTTTGTCCGAGTTCACATGTCAGATTCGACGAAAACACTATGATCTGAATAGAAAGATCAAGATCTGACTCTTACCTCATGGAATTCACTGATGGTTAAAGCTGGTTAAATCCACACTCAACTTAACAGACTCGACGATTACTCTATGATCCTGATAGAACGACCAGGAGCAGACTCTTATCTGGTGAACATTGCGCTGGTTTCGTGTAGGCCTACACACTACTCCACAGTACAAAATATCTGAGTCCAGACTGAGCCGAACCACTCATGATCAGCCCGCCTGTGTATGATGACCTTTATCCTTCATTGTACAAAACTAACTATATTAACCTAACACCCAATCATAGTTCAACATGTGCAAAACCAACATGTGTACCGATACTGTCCAATATCGGACCAAAACAACAGTCGTATCAAGTTTTGGACATCAAATGGTCCGACAGGAGAACAGCACACGTGGTCTGGACAGTTCCAGATAATGGCAGCTGCATTAAGTTTATGTCTCTCTTGATAACTATGTCAGAAGAATACATAGATCATTGCAATACGCTTGACAAATTTGAAAGAAGAAGGCGTGTGTGAATCCTGAAAGCATTACCAGATTTGTCTACACTTGTTGATGGAGGGCTTGGAACAGTGATAACAATCGGGTGAGATTTAAGGATTGAGAGGATCACTTCAGTAAATTGGAATCAATTTGAAACCCGTTAGTGAACACTATAAGTCTAAGTACATTATCTATTTAGACCTTCTCTTATATCTGTCCATTTCCTTAGCCTGTTGGATTAGAGCTCCTTGGTTAGAATTAAATAAGTTTAAAATAAACTCTAATCAACCAAACCAATACTGCGATTACCAGAGCAAGGCAAACTATAAAACAAATGTGAGCCCTGTATATACGGATACATGTCAATATCAGACTCTAGCTTGCCTGACGCAAATTTGCATTCTTTATAGTTTTTCATATTTGAAGCTAATCAAACGCAAGACACGAAGAGCCAAATGTTCGTCGTTGTTTTAACTTGTTTGACTGTTTGTGGTTTGACGTCGTATTCAAGGGTATTTATATGTGTGATGCCGGATTATTCATGCATTCCTCGGCCTTACCGAAATACGGTGGTAAACCAATAGGATACCTTGTAAAAGACCGCCCAGAATAAACTGAAATACGGTGGTAAACCAATAGGATGCCTCGTAAAAGACCCTTCCACAATAAACTGAAAACGGTCGTAAACCAATAGGATACCTTGTAAAAGACCTCCCACAATAAACTGAAATACGGTGGTAAACCAATAGGATAGGCCTACCTTGTAAAAGACCTCCCACAATAAACTGAAATACGGAGGTAAACCAAAACGATACCTTGTAAAAGACCGCCCACAATAAACTTAAATACGGGGGTAAACCAGTAGGATACCTTGTAAAAGACCTCCTACAATAAACTGGAATACGGTGGTTATTCAATAGAATACCTTGTAAAAGACCTCCTACAATAAACTGGAAAACGGTGGTAAACCAATAGGATACCTTGCAAAAGACCTTCCACAATAAACTGGAATACGGTGGTAAACGAGTAGGATACCTTGTAAAAGACCTCCTACAATAAATTGGAATACGGTGGTTATTCAATAGCATACCTTGTAAAAGACCTCCTACAATAAACTGGAATACGGTGGTAAACCAATAGGATACCTCGTAAAAGACCTCCTACAATAAACTGGAATACGGTGGTTATTCAATAGGATACCTTTTAAAAGACCTCCCACAATAAACTGAAATACGGTGGTAAACCAATAGGATAGACCTACCTTGTAAAAGACCTTCCACAATAAACTGAAATACGGAGGTAAACCAAAACGATACCTTGTAAGAGACCGCCCACAATAAACTTAAATACGGCGGTAAACCAATATGATACCTTGTAAAAGACCTCCTACAATAAACTGGAATACGGTGGTTAATCAATAGGATACCTTGTAAAAGACTTCCTACAATAAACTGGAATACGGTGGTTATTCAATAGGATACCTTGTAAAAGACCTCCTACAATAAACTGGAATACGGTGTTTATTCAATAGGATACCTTGTAAAAGACCTCCTACAATAAACTGAAATACGGGGGTAAACCAATAGCCTAAGGATACCTTGTAAAAGACCGCCCACAATAAACTGAAATACGGTGGTAAACCAATATGATACCTTGTAAAAACCCTCCCACAATAAACTGAAATACGGTGGTAAACCAATAGGATACCTTGTGAAAGACTTCCCACAATGAACTGATATACGGTGGTAAACCAATAGGATACCTTTTAAAAACCTTCCCACAATAAACTGAAAGAAGGCGGTAAATCAATAGGATACCTTGTAAAAGACCTCCCACAATAACCGAATCTTAATATTTCATAAGAACGATCAGTATTTTCCATTTGGAATTAAGAAGGAATTTTGTCTTTTCAAAAACTGAATTAATGTAGCGGTTTATTTTTTTAAATCTTTGATGAGTCTTGTTAAATATGTTCAATGTAGGATGAAGATGACAGAATACAGTTCATATACCTGTCCGTCCCCAGCAGATACACGACCAAGCACGGGTCTTGCAAAGCTAGCCGTGTGTCTACACTGATGTGCAAATCACTATTCCCAATGGATACTGTATTTATTAAACGCATTAACAGGTTAACATATAGCCATTAATCGGCTATATCAAAATGATATAAAACCCACAAATCTAAATGATTTGACCCGAAAAATGCTACCGAAGAGAAAATGATTGAGTGCAGACCGTGACAAGTGTGATCAAGGGATAAGTAATTCACGTTTCACAAATAATATTTAGTCTGTTTCACTATTGAAAACCCAAATCATATCAAACCAAAGTGTCTGCACAAAGCTTCCAAAATAAATTGCATTTTTTAAGAATCAAAGGCAAAGTGAAATTCAAAACATAATTAAACAGCCATGTTTTCATCTGTTCATTGTTAACTCATAAAATATATTGATTTCTATATTTATATCATGTTTATCTATCTTTCCCCCAATACTCACCTTCATTAGATATATCTAATAGTCCAGATTTCATCGTAACAAGATTGTTTCCCTGTTTATTGAAACAGAAACCAGGAACTTGTTTGAGCGGCATTAAGAAGCTGGGGTGATAACATAATAAGTAAGACTATGGATTTTAAACTTCTGGGTTTATTCATACGCAACGTTTCAGTACAGATATTAGTACCGTTTTCAAGCTAATGAAAAGCTTGAAAACGGTACTAATATCTGTACGGAAGCGTTGCGTATGAATTAACCCAGAAGTTGAAAATCCATAAAGTCTTACTTATTAAGAAACCAGAAACTTGTCTTTTTTGACAAACTTCTATCATAATGTCAACCAATCTCTGTGAGAATTCAGCGTGAGCTGACAAGGAACTAAGGTAGTAGACACAAAGAGGTTTATATATTGAAGACCAAAACTACCATTGCATCGATTGAGGTCCCGCGTCAATCTTTACCAAAGAAAAGCCTTCATGCAGTACACTTACTCTGATATCGGGTGAACACAATGGGACACTTGCATTGAAGAGTCCCGAGTCAGTCTAGACCACAGCTTAGTCTTATTTGGAACGGCCAGTCATATATCGATACGCTCAATGTAGCAGCGCTAAGAAAAGCTCTACAGAGAATCATATCGCGAGCCATCGATCCGGACAGCTGCCAGCGAGAACAGCATATTGAGGTACCATTTGATAGATTCCAATGACAGATGCCGAAGGGTCTTGAATTCCTGTTTCGTTTTCACAAAGCATCGTTTGAATTGGAAGACAATGTATCTCGTCATTGATGTACTATCCATTTCTACCCAGAAACACCAATATTATAAGCCTATGGCACATTATCACGCCTATCTACCTTTGTAAATATTCCGAAAAATAGATTTTACCTGATATATGTCCATGTGTGCTTAAATGAATATTACACTGACGTGGATGTTATGCTTCTGACATAGATTTCCCGGTGCATGGACTCAGAAACTTGAAAGTCTTTCGTTTTTGTACGGAGCAAACTTATACTGTGGTTATCTATTTCATCAAAGAAGACATAATTTGAAAGAACCAAGTAGCCGTATTTTCAATATCTATACACAAAAGACGGACTTTGGTTGGAGTAGAGCACTGGCTTACCAATAATTCTGGACAGTTTTAGTCAAAGGAATGATAAGCTGATTATCTTAGGGTACCGTGTTTCAGCGCCACAATAAAGATAATGGACTTTATGAGGGCTAATCTGTCGAATTTCATCACTTTGTTTTACCTGTTGTATGTTTTACTAGTCGTGAACTGTGACGTGCATTCTCCGTGTTACAGTTGTGTGTTTTATAAACTAAGACATCCTACCAGAGATTCACCACATCTCTCTGTGAGTATAACTATTTTATATACATGAAGTGACAAATTTCAAGCAACTATAACGAAAACTGTCAGAAAATGATGCACATTTCATGTTAACTATATATTTTGGCTTACTTAAACCATCATCGGTATTATATAGTATATTAGTGTAAAGCTTTTTTATTAATTAATATAGGTGGAACATGTGTCCCTATTGGTCGGTAACGTTTACTACAATCTAATTCTAAGCTATATGTGCAAACTGTAGCCTGAAAAAAGGCTGTGTAAAGCCGGGTTACAAACTATAGTAAAGTGTAAACAATGATTGCTGCATCTCTCGAAAGCCTTATAAACCCTGCAAATATAGACTAGTCTAATCGCGCGAAATATGTGAAACCTGCATTATATTAACAACTTTAAGTAAACATCCATCAAATTTCAATTTCAGTGAATATGATTTTAACTTAACATATTCTCAATAACATTACGTACTAAATTATATCAACAAATATCATAAAACCTATGAAGCAAAAGAACCGAAATAAAAATAAATCGTTGAAAAACGTACCCATAAAAGAATAATCTGTCAACTTAACATGCAGTTATTATATCTACATGTGAAAAAATCTAGCTCAAGTCATTTCAAAAAACGATCCCTTACAGGAAAACCCCATAGGTTCCTATAGGATTTTGGGCAAACATCCTATAAAATCGTATAGGATTTGTGTGTACTATATAGCTCTTGTCCCATAACTACCGGCAGTCAGCTTAGTTGGGTTATGGATTATTCTGTAGGTCGAATAAAACGTTACCTCGTCATCTTTGCAGCGAAGCTTAAAGATCGACCGTGAAACTATTGTCAAATATGTATCATGCAGCTGTATCAATATGGCTTCTATGTACCATTAAGATGGAATGTAGTCTAAGTCTAGGTCCGGCACGTTTGAGATCTGAAAATACTTTTCAATGTGAATATAAAAATGACGCTAAGAAGTGATGTTATGTAACAAGTCATGTTCATAGCCGGGACTTGGTTGATACAATAGTACATGGACCGCAAAAAGTTGGCGGAAGTCAAACAGTAACTCTCCATGGTCGTAATTAAATAGGTTCAACATATACCCCAGGGCTGGAGAGTCACTTCTGTGGACCCAACGAATCATGTAGACAGATTGTCCGTATATACACAAACGTGGCCGTTCTTAAGTTGCGAGGTTTCAATAAAAAGAAGAATGTACGGAGGAACAGATGTGTCATATGTACTATACCAGACAATGAATTTAATGTATATATGTTATTTGTAATAAACTATATGACGATATTTTATGAATTAACTTTGGTTACTAAAATGTTCAACTCCAACAACGAATGTCTATATATTTTCATTGAAATAAAATCGAAGATAATTTAAATGGTTTCCCATTGGCCATAAAAACAAACGACAGTTTCCTGTTGGAGTAGTCAGTGAATTGGAACTATTTGTTTCCCGGAACGATCTGTCCTCATATTCTGAAATGTTTAACTAGAACTTTAAACAGCGTCAGTGAGAGATTGTCTGTGCAATTATATCTAAGCCACGAAATGCTAACACAAATCCGCTTATCACAGGCGATTTCCTGGCAAAACCGTTTTACTAGAACTCTTTTAAGGCCTGAGACTGTCGAATGTTTGTTTTGTCCTCCGTTTTCTTCCAACTAACATCTGAGCCAGGCTGATATTGACTTTACACACGTCGAGTAGTTCTGTTCCTCTTATCTGTATGAAGGCGGTTCGTGATGTGTCTGTTGTTCGTCTGATTTCACACGTAAGATTAGAATATTACTTGAGCCGTCTTAGGTGGTAAATGTTAGGATGGTTTAGGGAGTGTATCCAGTTATCGTTTGATGTACACACAACTTACCACTGGGACCATGTGAACCCAAAGTAAGATGAACCTCTTACGGTCATTCCATTTGTGTATGATTACACTTACCCGTCATTACCCATTCATAAAGTGGATATATCTGACACTGACTCACCAGTCAGCATGTGTTACACAAACATAGGCCCCAGTCTCACCCGAAAACATCAATAATTGTAGACGACAAATCTAACATGGTTAACGTTCTTAGTAGTGGCTCAACAATGACCACTTCAAATGAGATTGATATACAAATTTAGAAATCTAATCAATTATCTGGACGATCGAGTGAATCGTGCAGACTTCAAATTGAATTGCCAATATTCAGAACTTGTCATCAGATGTTTTTAGGGATTTTGTGAAGAAGAAGGGCGTAGTTTATAGACAGAGTTAGGCCAGGACTATCGGTGATATTTATTTCTTGAATTTGAAACTAGAACAAGTCATTTGGAGAACTCAGTTCATTTAAGCTGTTCAATCAGTGTGAGCATTCCGCATAAATTTACAGAAAGTTTTATATTATATACCATCCTGGCAAGAAATGAATACAAAGATTCATGAAAGTTTCCAGATGATGGTGACGCAGTACTGGGTCTCGTTTATCTCCTGTCACATCTAGGCTAATCCCTTGTGGAGACAAATTCCACAAGCTCGTAACTCAGTAGAATATCTCGTTTATCTACTTTCATATCTAGGTCAATCTCTTGTGGAGAATAAATGGATCATTTCAATAAATCTTGACAAATCTGAATAAAGAAGGCGAGGGTCAATCCTAATGGAATTTGCCACACTTATTCATAGTTGTAGCTGGTGTTTGTAGGGCAATGATAACAATCGGTTGATTACGAAGGGATCGTCAGATAGATCTTGACCAGTTTTAATATAAAAAAGCGTTATAGAACAAAACAAGTCTGATCGGAGGTTTAAAATGATAATTTCGGCCTGTGGTGAAGACATTTTTGCCAAGGTAACTCTTGCCTCTGTTTACCCAGATTGATCGTATTCTTAAAGTAATGGAGTGTTTTACTTTATTATTGTCGGATATCTTTCACAATATAATGTTTCAATTAAAAAACAAAAATTACTTTATACCGTTAGAGCAGCAATGATACCTTAACTGGAAGTATAATATGCAGGGCTAAAACAACCTTGATTGACAATTTGGCCATTAATTATTACAGCCTATTAAACCACGATAACGTAGAATTGACCTAGTTTGACCCCCATCGCAGTTTTAGGAAGAGCTCTCCTGACAGCCAGGCTCTGGGAGTCATTACCTCATCCCGGATTCTGTTTCTTTTACATTGACTTAAGGCGTAAAATTAAGTATGATTAAATGACAACTCTGTCATGTGACGTAAATGTCAAATATGGAAATCGATTTAAATGATTCGCTGAAACTAATCTATATTTGATATGATTTGTGGAAGAATATTAATATATTCTTACTTTTAGGAAATAGTTCCTGGCTTTTGTTTTATTTACTGAACGGTTACGGACACTAATATATAGTTGTGATTTTGGTCAGAGGGTCGCTCATCATCTGTATAAAAGAAGTTAGACGACTGCCAACAGTTCCTGGTGTCCAAGTATCGACCAGAATCGGAACAGTTTCTTTGTAATGGAGTAATGAAGAGGCGATTTAAAATTTAATAGACTGTTGTCGCTTGTTGGACGAACAAGTATTCGAACCAATCACTAGTTTTGTAAAAATGTCGAAAAGGGTGCTGTTCTTCAAAATGGGAGTTTTTACAAACGTTTGGCAAATTTTGGTCCATGACATAAATACGGTACAACTTAGAGTTGGAAATAAAGATGGTGATTACGTGATGTCTATCAGGGTACTAGTGGAAATAGTCAATCATCATGGCTGATCCGGTTTCAATTCTTTGGCTGGTTTAAAGAAGCCTAACGACCATAACTCGTTATTACACTGACAACACTGCATGTATTTTTATTGCGTCACGTTTGTCCTGTCTCCTCCTTGTTTGTTGTCAGTGATCTCGTGGATGGTTTTCTTCACACTGGTCTGGCATGCCCTCGTACTTTCTTTGAGACCAATCGTACCGTAAAGACTAAAAGCTTCAAGAGAGTTTACAGATAATGGCAACTGAACAGCAGACTTGTTAGCGTCTTTTAGAATAAGTTGATCCCCTCAATAAATCTTAGTCAATTTGAATGAAGAAGGCGTTTGGTGAGTCTTGAAGGTAATGGCCTGATTTCAATATACACACTTAATGTTGGGGGTTGGGGGACAGTGATAAGAAACATTAACTTTGTAGAACTAAAATGATAACGTCAATACATGTGGATCAATTTAAACTAAGAAGCGTAAGATGACAATACAAATCTGACAGGACCGTAAGAAAAGGGCTTTGAAAAGAGGCTTTGAGTCTGTAGCTGAAGTTATTAGGCTTTAGCTACAGGCTGAATCTACAAATTTGAGTCGACGATCAATCCCTATGAAGACTGACATTTGACCATTGTGATCCTGCTCAAGGTTACTGTTATTGTTTCAATGTTAGCTTACCGTCCAACACTAGCTTGACCTACATGTTCTTATATATACTCGTCTTCCTTGTTTTACACTAGCTTGTCATCCTTGTTCTAACATTAGCTTGCCTTGATTGCTGTTACATGTGCTAGCTTACCTTGATTGCTGTTACACTTGCTTACCTTGTTTGCTGTTACACTAGCTTACCTTGATTGCTGTTACACTAGCTTAACTTGATTGTTGTTACACTAGCTTACCTAGATTGTCGTTACACTAGCTTACCTTCTTTGTCTTTACAGTAGCTTACCTTGATTGTTCTTACATTAGCTTACCTTGAATGTTCTTATACTAGCTTACCTTGGTTGTTATAACACTAGCTTACCTTGATTGTTGTTACACTAGCTTACTTTGATGGCTGTTACACTATCTTACCTTGATGGCTGTTACACTATCTTACTTTGATGGCTATTACACTAACTTACCTTGGTTGTTGTTACACCAACTTACCTTGGTTGTTGTTACACTAGCTGGCCGTCCATATTCTTACACTAACTTATCTTCCCTGCTGTTACAATAGCTTGTCGTTCTACATACATACATACATACATACATACATACATACATACATACATACATACATACATACATACATACATACATACAT